>CAUYPK010005561.1:0-89942 GCA_963574355.1 Loris lydekkerianus | reverse complement strand
CTGGATTCATATATCTGATTTATTTATTTATTTATTTATTTATTTATTTATTTATTTTTGAGACAGAGTCTCAAGCTATTGCCCTGGTACAGTGTCATGGCATCACAGCTCACAGCAACCTCAAACTCTTAAGCTTCAGTGATTCTCTTGTGTCAGCCTCCCAAGTAGCTGGGACTACAGGCATCCGCCATAACACCTATTTTTTTTTTTTGTTGTGGTTGCTATTGTTTTAGCTGGCCCGGGCTGGGTTTGACCCCACTAGCCTTGGTGTATGTGGCCAACGCCCTACCCACTGAGCTATGGATGCCGCCTAGATTAATATATCTTGAAATAGCAAGTAACTGCAGCTGCAGATCTCCTATTTTTACCTATGTCCTTTTACAATTCCAAGAAAAGGAAATAGGTAAAAATAGGAGATAGGAAATTCAGACTTTTATTTTAATGTCATGATTTTTCCTGTTTGGGGGGGCTCTTCCAACATCAGTAATGAGTGACATTTCATATGGCTCTCATGATGTTATTCAGAGTTTACTGTATTACACTATGGTGAAAAATACACAAGAATGCTAGAGATCACTTTTTTTTTTTTTTTTTTTTTTCAGTTTTTGGCCAGGGCTGGGTTTGAACCCACCACCTCCAGCATATAGGGCTGGCACCCTACCCCTTTGAGCCACAGGTGCCACCCTAGAGATCTTTTTTTTTTTTTTTCTCTTTGAGACAGTTTCACAATTTTGCCCTTGGTAGAGTGTTCTGGCGTCACAGCTCACAGCAACCTCAAACTCATGGGCTTAAGCAATTCTCTTGCCTCAGCCTCCCAAGTAGCTGGGACTTGGTGCCCACAACAATGCCTGGCTGTTGTTGCAGTTGTCATTGCTGTTTCAGCAGGCCCAGGCTGGGTTCAAACCTGCTAGCCTGGGTGTATGTGGCTGCTGCCTTAACCACTGTGCCACGGGCACTGAGCCAAGATCACTTTTTACTGTAATAGACACTGGAAAGACAAATTGCTCACTCAGAGATGATTAGCATCACATAGCATTTTTTTTTTTTAAAGACAGAGTCTCACTTTGTCGCTGTCAGTAGAGTGCTGTGGCGTCATAGCCCACAGTAAACTCCAGCTCCTGAGCTTGGGTGATTCTCTTGTCTCAGCCTCCCAAGAGGCTGAGACTACAGGCACCCACCACAACTCCTGGCTATTTTTTTGTTGTTGCAGTTTGGCTGGGGCTGGGTTTGAACCCACCACCCTTGGTATATGGGGCCAGCGCCCTACTCACTGAGCCACAGGCGCTGTCCAGCATCACATACCATTTTAAGTGGATATAACACTTGTGCTCACCACAATAAGCAACAGAAAGTGGATCCAAAGATAATTACAGTAATATATTATGATGTATAATTTTATGCAGTTATGATTTGGTTACTGTTGGGGTCCCTTTAAGGATGCCACTTATCAGGGCCCGAGACTGGGGGCAGCAGCCTATCTAGCTGTGTTCCTGAAGGGGACTGCTGTGCTGTTATCTTGCTCAGGAACAATTGCTCTTAGGTGCTTGAGGGCTATTTACTTTAGCTGAAGGGAGAGTGAGATAGTCTTTGAGAGAGTAAAGTAGTCTTCTTAGTAAGATAGAACTTGGCTCTGTGCCTGTCGCTCAGGCGGCTAAGGCACCAGCCACATACACCAGAGCTGGAGGGTTCGAATCCAGCCCCGGCCTGCCAAACAACAATGACAACTACAACCAAAAAATAGCCGGGCGTTGTGGCGGGCACCGGTAGTCCCAGCTACTTGGGAGGCTGAGGCAAGAGAATTGCTTAAGCCCAGGAGTTGGGGTTGCTGTGAGCTGTGATGTCATAGAACTCTATGGAGGGTGACAGCTTGGAATCTGTCTCAAAAAAAAAAAAAAGAAAGAAAAGAAAGATAGATCTTAGTCTTTAGCAGAGCTTAGTGATCTTCAGCAAAAAGACATGTTGGCATTTTGCAGGCAGGAGAGGAGACAGAGTCAGAGTGAGCCGTCATGATAGAATGAGCTCACTCCCGACTGCCTTCTCTTCCAGCCTAATATAAGGCTGATCTCGTGCTTCTCAACACCACAGGTGTAGAGACTGCCAATTCACCAATGCTCTTTTTTTTTTGTTCTTTTTTTCCCTTTTTTTCACCAATGCTCTCATCACTTGAGCTCTCTCACGCTTGTTAGGAGAGCTAAATCCCTCCCCATGCCCTTTTCACCAAGATGTTCCATTATTGAGCTATACAGCTATTTCTTATAACTCTCACTCCTCCTAGCCATAGGCTACACACGGGCTGCTACAGGTCACATTTCTCTTAAGTATGAATGACAGTAGGTATGATTTGTGATTTTTTTTTTTAGACAGAGCCTCAAGCTGTCGCCCTGGGTAGAGTGCCTTGGCATCACAGCTCACAGCAACCTCCAACTCCTGGGCTCAAGCGATTCTCCTGCCTCCACCTCCCAAGTAGCTGGGACTACAGGCGCCTGCCACAATGCCCGGCTATTTTTTGGTTGTAGCCATCGTTGTTGGGTGGGCCCAGGCTGGATTCGAACCCTCCAGCTCAGGTGTATGTGGCTGGCGCCTTAGCTGCTTGAGCCACAGGCACCAAGCCACGATTTGTGATTTTTGATAAATTTTAATTTTTTATAATAGATTTGTGGATATTTTGTGGAAGTAAATTTTAAAATGGATTAGTATCTACATATATTTTCCCATATATTTATTGAAAAACATCTGGATATATGTGCATCCAGAGTTTAAACTTTTTTTTTTTTTTGAGACAATCTCATTATGTCACCCTCTATGTGCTATGGTGTCACAGCTCACAGCAACCTCAAACTCTTGGACCCAAGAGATTCTCTTGCCTCAGCCTCCCTTGTAGCTGGGACTACAGGTGCCCACCACAATGCCCAGTTATTTTTTTGTTTGTTTAGCAGGCTCAGGCTGGGTTCGAACCCACCGGCCCCAGTGCATGTGGCCAGCGCCCTAACCACTGAGCTATGGTGCCAAGCCTTTAAACCTGTTTTGTTCAAGGGTCAACTGTACTCTGAAAATAATGAAGGGGAAGCTTAGGATATGCCTGACATTCTAAAATTTTATTTATTTATTTATTTATTTATTTATTTATTTATTTATTGAGACACAGTCACTATGTCACCCTCAGTAGAGTCGTGGCATCACAGCTCACAGCAACCTCAAATTCTTGGGCTTAAGTGATTCTCTTGCCACAGCCTCTCAAGTAGCTGGAACTACAGGTGCCCACCACAATGCCTGGCTATTTTTTTTGGTTGCAGCTGTTGTTGTTTAGCAGGCCTGGGCTGGGCTCGAACCCGCCAGTCTTGGTGTATGTGGCTGGTGCCCTACTCACTGAGCTACAGGTGCCTAACCCATTCTAAAATTGTAAACTTGTGAGATAATTATGCAGAAAAATCCTTAGTGTTACTTATAATGATGACCCTCTGATATACTTTACAGTAAGGGTTTTGAAGTCACTACAGTATGTGAAGTCTGATAACTTACAATGGTGACCCTCTGATATACTTTACAATAAAGATTTTTAAGTCACTACAGTATGTGCATAGCTTCCTTTACCCTCACTGACTCCAGCTTCCATGATATAAAACATTTAAAAATCTTTATATTTGGGTGGCACGTGTGGCTCAGTGGGTAGGGTGCAGGCCCCATATACCAAGAGTGATGGGTTCAAACCCGGCCCCAGCCAAACTGCAACAAAAAAATAGCTGGGCGTTGTGGCGAGCGTCTGTGGTCCCAGGTACTAGGGAGGCTGTGGCAAGAGAATTGCCTAAGCCCAGGAGTTGGAGGTTGTTGTAAGCTTTGACACCATGGCACTCTACTGAGGGCAAGAAAGTGAGACTCTGTCTCTACAAAAAAATAAAAAATAAAAAAACTTTATATTTGTTCTACAATCGAACCCCAAACCATTTAATTTCATCATAAGGGTCACCCACCTGTGAAAAGAACAGTGTCTCCCCAATTTCAAAAATCACTACTGTCAATAATAATAGTCCTCTCTGCATGCCACTTTAGTCACATTTCTCCATATGTCGTTCATCTAGGACATTAACTTCATGTCCATTCCTTTAGGTCTTGTCACAAAACTTTTCCACTTCAAAATTAAATCCCCAGGGCTGGGTGCTGTGGCTCACGCCTGTAAGCCTAGCACTCTGGGAGGCTGAATTGGGTGGATAGCTTGAGCTCACTGGTTCGAGACCAGCCTGAGCAAAACTAAGACCTCACCTCTACTAAAAATAAATATAAAAACGGAGGCAAGAGGATCGCTTGAGCCCAAGAGTTGGAGTTTGCTGTGAGCTATGACTCCACAGCACTCTACCCAGGGCCACAGCTTGAGACTCTGTCGCAAAAAAAAAAATAAATTAATTAAATTAAATTAAATTAAATTAAATTAAATTAAATCCCCAAAGGACAGGTTCTGTACATTGTTTCCATTTTCATAACCATATGTATCCTGACTTCATTAAAAGCTGGACTTAATTCACTCACCTTTATAGTCATGGAAAGAAGAGGAAAAGAAGGAAGTCACTGATAAGGACAAGGAAGACTCTGCATGATACAATTCTCCATAGGATGCATAGGATGTTAGATTATTTATTTATTTTTTGCAACAGACTCTCTGTTGCCCAGGCTAGAGTGCCATAGCTCACTCGCAGCAACCTTAAACTCCTAGGCTGAACAGATTTTGTTGCCTCAGCCTTCTCACTAGCTGGGACTGCAGGCACCTGCCACAACAACAACAGCTGATTTTTCTATTTTTAGTAGAGATGGGGGTCTCACTTTTGCCTAGACTGGTCTCAAACTCCTGACCTCAAGCAATTCACCTGCCGTGGCTTCCCTGAGTACTAGTAATACAGGTGTGCACCCTGCCTGGCTGGTTGGTTGGTAGAATTCTCGATATGACTTTGTTGGTTTCTTGTCTGCATCCAGTTAATGTTGGATTGATTCCTTTCATTTATCTATCTATGCTCATTCTTGTAATGGTCTCGCCCAGTATCATGAATTGAACTATGTAATTACGTTAACTCCCAAATTTACACATCCAGCCTGTAATCTGCCAATGTTCAATCATAGTTGAGTTGCTTGACACTTACGGTTTCTCACAGACATTTTAAAATGATCATGTTGAAAATTGTACTACACCTTTCCTCTTAAGCCACCACTACCTGCTGTCTCCCCTCTTCTAGGCACGACAAATCCACCCAACGCGTAGTTTCTCAAAAGTCCGTGAATCCTGTGGGGAAGGCGTTAGGCAAAAGAAGGCCCAGGAGAGGCCGGTGA
Source organism: Loris lydekkerianus (assembly GCA_963574355.1). NCBI lineage: Eukaryota > Metazoa > Chordata > Mammalia > Primates > Lorisidae > Loris > Loris lydekkerianus. Next base: position 84,629 of record CAUYPK010005561.1, on the reverse strand, counting down.
ATCTGATGCCAACATTTTGGAGCGAACTCTGGTGACCTCCTTTTTGTTGGATATCTTAACTACTCATGTATCTGTTTTCCTTATGAGACAATCCGTCAATTAGGTAACATGAGCGGGAGGTCATGTGCCCAGTGAATAGACCCACTAAGGGCCTTTGCACTTCGCCTGACCTGGGTGAATGTTTCTGCCTCCTGGGCCTCAATCTCCCGGAGCATAGAAAGTGTCGTTTGGGGCCTCCGACTTCTGCCGTGTGTACAAAGGCAGCCCGGAAGTTACACTCGGTCTTTAAGCTCATTAACGTGTAGGAACAAGCACCTCACAAGATAGCCACGCCAGGCCACGTATGAAGAAAAACTGCATTACCCCGAAAGCATTGCCCTGTGCGTCTCCTGCGGGCTCTGAGCCAATGACGGCCCAGGACAGGGGCGACACTCCGGGAGGAGGGACTGCCTTTTCTCTCCGGTGACGTCATCTCCCCGCGCCGCATCGGTCCTTTGCCTGTTTGGCATGGAGAGGAGGCCAGTTTTTACCAGGCCGCAGCAGGGAGGGCATTGAGGGGGTTGCCTCACTCACCGCGTGTCCACGAGCCTGATACGCCCGTTCTTCCCTAACGGGTGTCCCTTGGGCATCCGTCGGGGCCCAGACCTCTGCGCCGGCTCTCAACTCGGACGCGCGATCCTGGGCTTTGTGTGAATTTTTCTTGGGTAAAACTGAGGCTCGGAGTGCGGAAGTCAGCCGACGTCACCGCGTCCGAGACGGAGAAGGGCCGGGGTTCGGCCAAGCCCGCAGGATCCCGGGCCCCGCTCGGTCCACAAGGTCCGAGGATGGCAGCGTCGTGGACAGAGCCGGCGCAGGTGAGTGGACGAAGGTTCTCGCCTTGGTGCTGCTCTGCTGGTTTTGGGAGGCCTCCTGGGCGGGGTAGGAGCGGAGAAGGCCACTGGGTGTCTCGTTGTTGTTTATTTATGGGTAGTGGTCGTGGCTTGTTACTTATTTTATCTGCAGTGTTCCAGCAGCGTCGGGCCTCTAACAGGGGCTCAGTCGGTGGTTCAAGGGTGAATTGATGCTTCTGAGGGCTCTTGTAACATGTGGCATCGATCCGACCTCGTGTTGCCTGCAAGTCCTACCCTATCCTCCCTGGCTGACCTCTCCTGACCTTGTCCTTCCGTTTCTCCCTGGTCTTCAGACACTATCCTCATCATGCAGAGTTGCATTTCCCAGCCTTTGTTCTTGCACTTTAGTTTGCCTGAGACACTGTCCCTGTAACTGCATCCTCCGTCTTACATCCTTCTAGCCCCTGCTCAGATGTCACCTCTTAGGAGAGGTTTTGGGGGTTTTTTGTTTTGTTTTTTGACCAGGGCTGGGTTTAAACCCGCCACCTCTGGCTTATGGGGCCGGCGCCCTACTCCTTTGAGCCACAGGCGCCGCCCAGGAGAGGTCTTTTTTAGCATCAGATGAAAGTGGTCCCTTTCATTCTTGCCCACAGTCTGGCATTTTTTTGTACGGAATCTGTCAATATTAAAAACACTTGCTAGGTTGTTGCAGGTTTTATAGGAGCAAAGACAAAACAAATAATTAAAAAGAAATGGAGTAGCTGACCTCCACTGAATCCTTGTTGTGGCCTGATAGACAAGCATTATGCATCACCTCATTTAATCTTCAACTCCTTTTAGTTAGGTTGTTTTGTCATTATTGTCTTAAAGAAGAGAAACTTGAGGCTCCTTTCCAAGGTTCAATTACCTACCCTAGATCATTCACTGCAGCTCTTACATATCAGAAACTAGCAACTTGTATGTTCACCAGCGCAGTTGGTACAGAGTCCTGTGGCTGAGGACCAAAGAAACATTTGCAAAATGAGCAGGCCTCCTCCCAGCAGGTGGGCTTGGGCAAGTGAGGACATTGTATTTCTGGCAGGTGGAACTCTGTGGTCAAAAAATTGGTATATTGGTTATTTAAGCATTTCCAGGGGTCTTGTGTGATCCTATTGGTTCCTCCCGCCTCCTTACCTGCTGACACATGTCTTGGGAAGACAAGATTGTGTGGTCTTTTGCTGAATGCTCCTTCCTACTCAGCCAGGATGGACATCCTGGCTAGACAGGGTCCATTTTCTCATGGCTATGGCCTGATATATCCTCTATGACTTTTTTCCCCCTGTTCCTGAAGTATCTTGGCCTCATGGATACTTGGTGGGAGGACTCAGGTAGAAAAAGAAGTGATAGCTCATTGTGGCTCTCTGTAGGTATTTTCAAGGCCCAGAATGAGTATTGAAGGCAATGGGAGCTGGTATAAGCCCTGCCACTTCTGTGGTAGATGCCGCCACCTCAAGTGACTTTTCAGTGAGGTGGGTGATGATGATTCGGGTCCTCTGTGCATATCCCTGTTTTAGGTTGGCTGAAATGGATGTACGGATTTGAAGTGCTTCACCTCCTCATTAACTATGAATGAACTTTACTGCTGGAAGAGTGTGAGGGTTATCTGAGTAGAACACAGACCAGAGGGACTTGAGTTCAACTCCTGCCTGCCTATACTCATAAGACATGTGAATTGAGGTGAACTTGTAGAGCTCTTGGGGCTCAGGTCTCTAAGGGTAGCATGGAGGTGATGATACTGTTGACCTTAGGGGCTGTGGCCTTTCACCCCAGTGTTCCTTTACAAACTTTTTTTTTCTTTTTTTTAAGTCTTTTGACTATTCTTAGTGAAGTGAATAACACTGTTGTATAGACCTGTAAATTGAAGTTGAGGTTCCCAAGGTCACACCAGCAGGCATGTGTTGATTTCAGGATTTTAGTTTTATCCTGCAGATTTTAGTTTAGTCTGGTTTATAAGCTGGGAACTTTTTGTCACTTTGCCACGCCCTGGAAAGCCTCGGCATGAGGTAGATACAGTGAGGATTTGGCAGGTGCTGTTTTTGTTGTTACTGGTATTGTATTATTTTTTTCCCATTCGTCTGATTTCTGAGAGCACATATCTTTGCCTCACAGTCCACTCTTAATGGTCCTAATGTTGTTTTAGTCTCCAATGACTTCCTGCATGGGAGGTGTCTCTCTCTTTTACACTGTGATAATCCATCTAAGGATCTACTTTCCCCTTCAGCCTGGCATAGATCTGAGCCCTCTGAGGCTACTTGGTGATTTGGCCCTTGGTTCACTATGAGTCTTTTGCATTACTGGAGTGACAGGTTATAATTCCAATCCACAGTCCCAAGGCAAACATTGCTACCTCTGTTTGACTTTGTAGGTATCTGTGACTTTTGAGGATGTGGCTGTGACATTTACCCAGGAGGAGTGGGGGCAACTGGACTTGACCCAGAGGACCTTGTACCAGGAAGTGATGCTAGAAACTTGTGGGCATCTAGTCTCTCTGGGTAAGTCCCATCCTCTCCACTATGTGGAGTACCTTAAGCCTCCTTCATTCTACCCCCTGGCTTTAGGCCTTGCTGGTTGAAAAGGCATCAGGATATCAGGATCCCACTCTTTTTTTTTTTTTTTTTTTTTTTGAGACAGCCTCAAGCTGTCACCTTGGGTTAAGTGCTGTGACATCACAGCTCACAGCAACCTCCAGGTCCTGGGCTTAAGTGATTCTCCTGTCTCCACCTCCCAAGTAGCTGGGACTACAGGCACCCGCCACAACGCCCAGCTGTTTTTTTGTTGCAGCTGTCATTGTTGTTTGGTGGGCCTGGGCTGGATTTGAAACCGCCAGCTCCGGTGTATGTGGCTGGCGCCTTAGCTGCTTGAGCCACAGGCGCCGAGCCATGGAACCCACTCTTCTGCTAATTCATATTCTGGACTTTTCTTTCTTTCTTTTTTTTTGAGACAAGAGTCTCACCATGTCACCCTCAGTAGAGTGCTGTGCTGTCACAGCTCATAGCAACCTCAAACTCTTGGGCTCAAGCTATTCTCTTGCCTCAGCCTCCTGAGTAGCTGGGACTACAGGTGCCTGCCACAGTGCCCGGCTATTTTTTCATTGCAGTTGTCATTGTTGGTTAGCTGGCCCGGCCCAGGTTTGAACCCACCAACTTCGGTGTATGTGGCTGGCACCATAACCACTGTGCTACGGGTGCCAAGCCTGGACCTTTCTTTCTGATCTCCTTGTATTTTAGTTAGGGAAGTATAAGGAAGAAACATAGTTTGCCTTTGATAACAGGCAAAGGTGAATAATGTGTTTGGAAGTATATGGAGGGTGTTCTGTGGAAACCAAAGCAGATTTTTCAGTAGGATTCTTTGAAGGACTGAGATAGATGTAGCTAGTAGGAAGCACAGTTGTGCCCTGAGTATTCTATATGCCATTAAAAACATTTGTGATTTAGGCCGGGTGCAGTGGTTCACACCTGTAATCCCAGCACTCTGGGAAGCTGAGGTGGGTGGATTGCCTGAGCTCATGAGTTTGAGACCAGCCCGAGCCCGAGCAAGACTTCATCTCTAAAAATAGCCAGGCATGTGGCGGGTGCCTGTCGTCCCAGCTACTTGGGAGGCTAAGGCAAGAGAATCACTTGAGTCCAAGAATTTGAGTCGATGCCTCCACCTCTTGCTGTGAGCTGCGACTCCATGACACTCTACCAAGGGCAACAAAGTGAGACTCTGTCTCAAAAAAAAACAATTTTTGTCATTCATAAGAGAAGGTAAAAATATAAATATTAAGAGGAATGTGGAAGAAGTCAATTCTGATCTTCGTGGATGCCTTTGAGGAGTTCAAGGTTCAGTGGAGGAAGTAACTGTAGATGTGCTGGAAACAGCAAGAGAACTAGACTTAAAAGTAGAACATAAAGATGTGAAACTTGAATGGGTAAGAAATTGCTTCTGCTGCTTGAGCAAAGAAAGCAGTTTGGTCAGTTGGAATCTATCCCCGGTGAAGATATATGAATATTTTTGAAATGACAACAAAGAATTTAGACTGCTGCATAAACTTAGTTGATAAAGCAGCAGCAAGGTTTGAGAGGGTAACTACCATTTTGAAGTTTTACTGTGGGCCAGATGCTGTCAAACAGCACCATGTGCTACAGAGAAATGTTTTGTGAAAAGGAGAGTGAATTGATTCCACAAACTTCACTGTTTTCTTATTGTAAGAAACTGCCAGAGGCACCCCAATTTTCAACAGCATCACCCTGATCAGTCAGCAGCCATCAACATCAAAGCAAGATCCTCTACCAGGAAAAAGACTATAACTCACTTAAGGCTCAGATGAGCATTGTAATTTCTTAGCAATAAAGTATTTTTTTCTTTCATGGAGACAGGGTCTCACTGGTGTTCAGTGGTGTAGTCCTAGCTTACTGCAGCCTAAAACTCCTGAGTTCAAGCAATTCTCCCCCCTCAGACTTTTCTAGTAGTTTGCACTACAGACGTAAGCCACTGTGCCCACAATAAATTTTATTTAATTAATGTGTGTACATTGTTTTTTATAAGACACAATGCTATTGTGCACTTAATAGACTACAGTATAGCATAAATATAACTTTTACTTGGAAGACAATAGCTTCATTTTAAGGTCTTTTCCATACTGAAGTCTCAGACAAGACTGAGAGTTTCTGTCTTCCAACCAAACACCATGTGTCTTCTTTTGTTCTTCGTGCACAGGTTGTCCTCTGTCCCAACCAGAGTCAATCTGCAAGGTGGAGTACAACGAAGACTTACCAGCAGTGGAGGAAGATCTCTCCCAAACCTTCTGTGCAGGTAGGAGCCAGCAGCTGGGAAGGTTGGGGCGATAACAACTTGTAAACAGAAAGATGAACACTGCCTCTGAATTTTGTAGTAATCTTCCTGTTGTGGCCTGTCTAGGGGCTCATCCATAAAACCATTTAACCTGTGCTCTCTCTGCCCTCCACCCTGCTCAGCCCCATCATACTCTTCACAGCTTCTGCATAAGTTCAGGATCTTGGCCCTAACTGCTTGGGTTTTAAAACCAGCTTTAACATAAAACAGCTTGTGACCCTGGGGAAGCTGCATGATCTTGGCCTTTGTATGTAAGTTGAGCCATGTTAAATCTAACTGTTCTAACACACATACTCCAGAATTTTGGTGTCTTGGAATATGGAAACTGTTTTGGTCAGCAGTGACTTCTATGCTGCACTGTTATTCACAGACCTGGGTGCCTTCTGTCATCAGCATGAGGTGCTAAGGCTTCCCTGGCATCCCCTGGCTGGTAGCAGGGAAGCAAGAGAAGGGAATATAGTGCACCCACTTCCACACACATTCCCTTCACATTCCAGTCATAAGACTTCTGTCACACTAGGGTGCATGGGGCTGAAAATGGATGCCCAAGGAGAAGAGGAAATGATTTGATGAACATCTGCTCAGTCCACTGTGCTCAGTCTGTTTCTAAAGAATGTAGTAAAAATATTTTATATGTCATCTTGTTTGAAGATGCAGTAGATTATACATAAATCTGTTCTGATCCAGTGTGAGTAGCCAGTAAAAGTAAGCTATAACATGGCTAAGCCATGATATTAGCCATAATGATAATATAGCTCATATTTCCTCTGCACTCGGAGGAACAAGGCCTTTCTAAGGACAGCTGACCTTTGATCAATGTGGGTTTGTATTGTACAGGTTCACTTATAAGTGGGGTTTTTTTTAATAAATATATTGGAAAATGTTCTGGAGATTTGCAATAATTTGAAAAACTTGCAGATGACCTATATAGTCTAGAAATACTGAAAAAATTAAAGGAAAGGTATGTCATGAATGCACAGGTTGTATGTAGACACTAGTCTATATGTTATCATTTACTACCACAAAATATATAAAAATTTATTATAAAAAGGTAAAATGTATCAAAACTTGGGTATATAATCTGTACATGATGCAATTTAGAGAGCAATTTACATAATCATAGATGTAGTGTTAGGTCATAGCTGTGTAAATTAACTGTAGTACATATTGTTCTGTTGTAATAATTAGCATTGAACTGAAGGTGCAGCACAAACTTTTTAGATTTTTCTTTTTTTTTTTGGAGACAGTCTCACTTTGTTGCCCTCTGTAGAGTGCTATAGCATCATAGCTCATAGCAACGTCAAACTATTGGGCTCAAGCCATTCTCTTGCCTCCCAAGCAGCTGGACTACAAGTGCCTGTCACAGTGCCCGGCTATTTTTAGAGACGCTCTTGCTCAGGCTGGTCTGGAACCTGTGAGCTCAAGCAATCCACCTGCCTTGGCCTCTCAGAGTGTTGGGATTACAGATGTTAGCCACCATGCCTGGCCTTTTTCAGATTTTCTTGAGCTTGAGTATCTGGCCTTTTTGGATTCTCTTTTCTATTATTTCTAGATTTACCATTCCTTTCTTACCTTGATATTTACTTGAATGTTGGCTTGATTAGGTATCTCGCAGCCCATTCTTACTTATTACTCTTAAATACTCTCTAAGGTTAATCCACACCTTCTTACATATACTTTCAAGTAGGTTCCCAGGTGTTTATTCTTTGAGTAGCCAATAATAAAAAATGGTAGCTAATATGCATTGGCTTTCTACTCAGTGCCTGGCTCTGTGCTGAGCATGGATATACAGTGTTTCACTTCATCTTCACTATAGTTTTATCAGGCAGGCACTATGTTTAGCTTTGTTTTCTTAGAAGATTGCATGGAGTTTTATGACATCTTTTTTTTTTTTTTTGCAGTTTTTGGCTGGGGCTGGTCTGAACCCGCCACCTTTGGCTAGTGCCCTTACTACTTGAGTCACAGGCGCTGCCCAGAGTTTTATGACATCTTGAGTGGCTTACTAAGTGCTACAAAAACAGCTAATATTGAATTCTGCTGGAACTATGATATTTTGTTGTCTTAAACCATTGTACTCATGCAGCCTCTAACTTTTAAGTATAAATCTTAGCTCATGATACATTCTCATCATGAATTAATACATTTATTAAATTATTTGCTCATGTCTTAATGCCCTCACCTAACTCAAGAATGAGAACTTTATTTAAACTCTACTGTCTTAGTCAGTTTTGGTCATTGTAGCAACTGTACTATGCCCTGGGTGACTTAAGGACAAATTCTTATTTCTTACAGTTCTCAAGGCCAGGAAGTCTAAGATCATGGTACTGGCAGATACGGTGCCTGTTGAGAGCTGCTTCTTGGTTTGCAGATGGCCATCTTTCCATTGTATTCTCACACGGACATTACTGATAAAACCTGTTGGGATTGTCTATGAATGTATATATTGATTTCAGTATAAATGATAATTTTCTATTATTAAGTCTAAAGTTTTATAATTTTCTCCATCAGATGGTATCTCTTTCTAGTCTTTTTTCAGGCTGTTGTTTCTAAGGGTCATACTGAAATTATAGATCAGTTTTGGGAGAATTGATGACTATATTCTTCATTCAATGTAGATCTTTATTGTCTTTAAGTTTTATAGTTGTCTTTTTTTCTTTTTTTTTTTTTTTTTTTTAGAGACAGAATCTCTTTTTGTCGCCCTCGGTAGAGTGCTGTGGTGTCACAGCTCACAGCAACCTTCAGGCGATTCTCCTGACTCAGCCTTCTGAGTAGCTGGGACTACAGGCACCTGCTACAACGCCTGGCCATTTTTTGGTTGCAGTTTGGCCAGGGCTGGGCTCAAACTTGCCACCCTTTGTACATGGTGCCAGTGCCCTAGTCACTGAGCCACAGGTGCTACCCTTTTTGTTTTTTCTTAAGAGACAGAGTTTCACTTTGTCACCCTTGGTAGAGTGCTATGGGTTCACAGCTCACAGCAACCTCCAAATCCTGGGCTTAGTCAATTCTCTTGCCTCAGCCTCCTGAGTAGCTGGGACTACAGGCGCCTGCCTCAACGCCCGGCTATTTTTTTCTTACAGTTTGGCTGGGGCTGGGTTTGAACCCACCACCCTGAGTATATGGGGCTGGCACCCTACTCACCGAGCCACAGGCGCTTCCCAAAAAATCTTTCTTTTTTCTTTTTTTTTTTTTTTTGCAGTTTTTGGCCGGGGCTGGATTTGAACCCATCACCTGTGGTATATAGGGTCGGCACCCTACTCCTTTGAGCCACAGGAACCTCCCCCCCTTTTTTTTTCTTAAGACAGAGTCGTGGGCAGTGTCTGTGGCTCAGTAAGTAGGGCGCCGGCCCCATATACTGAGGGTGGTGGATTCAAACCTGGCCCTGGCCAAATTGCAACAAAAAAATAGCAGGGGGGCGGGGGTGGTTGTAGCGAGTGCCTATAGTTCCAGCTACTCCGGAGGCTGAGGCAAGAGAGTCACCTAAGCCCAGGAGTTGGACGTTGCTGTGAGCAGTGTGATGCCATGGCACCCTACCGAGGGTGATAAAGTCAAACTCCATCTCTACAAAAAAAAATAAAATAAAAAGAAAGAAAAAAAAAAAGACAGAGTCTTAGTATGTTGCCCTTGGTAGAGTGCTGTGGCGTCACAGCTCACAGCAACCTCTTGCGCTTAAGTGATTCTCTTGCCTCAGCCTCCCAGGTAGCTGGGACTACAGGCACTGGCCACAACGCCTGGCTATATTTTTTTTTCAGACAGAGTCTCATTATGTTGCCCTCAGTAGAGTGCTATGGTGTTACAGCTGACTGCAACCTCAAAGTCTTGGACTTAAGGGATTCTCTTGCTGCAGCCTCCCGAGTAGCTGGGACTACTGGTGCCCCCCACAAAGCCTACCTATTTTTTGTTGTAGTTGTCATTGTTGTTTAGCTGGCCCAGGCTTGGTTCGAATCCACCAACTTTGGGGTATGTGGCTGGCGCTGTAACCACTGTGCTACAGGCAGGTAACCCACTGTGGTACGGGCCCTGGCTATTTTTGTTGTTGTTGTTGTACTTGTCATTGTTGTTTGGCAGGCCTGGGCTGGATTTGAACTCACTACCTCCTGTGTGTGTGCCTGCTGCTCTCGTTTCTGAGCTATGATTGCTGAATCAGTTTTCTTCTTCTGTATTGTTAGTCATTCACTTATCTATGCCTCTGGCACAGTGGGCTTAACATGTCTATTCAGATCCTGTTCACCTTGTGTCTTGGGAGTGACCGTGGTCATTGTCAGCTGTCCCCAAAGCAGAATCTTGGGCATGAGCTTCCTTTCTGCCCTCACCTGTCTTGTATCCTCACCAACCATCTCTCATGGGCTACATCCTGTCAGTGCAGTTCCCTTTATTCTCTGAAGACACTGCCTTTGTACATTTATTTCCTAAGGCTGAATCTTCCTTTCCAACTTCTCTAGATGGCAGCTGCACCTCTCCTCTAGGATTCAGCTCATGAGGCACAGCCTCTGGGAACTATTTCATTTTTCCCATCTTGGCTGCATTAGGTGCTCATTCCCTAGCCTCCCTAGTACCTTGACATGTTCTTGCTTTGAGTAAATTCCTCACACAAAGTGACATTCTTATTCTGTTCACCCAGCCCCGTCTTGACTGTGAGCATGTCCTCTGTCCCAGCCTCTTCCTCTGGGTTTCCCTTTAAAAGTATCAAGAGTTCAAGCACCAAAGACAAATTGCAACCCTGGATTTTAGGGATTGCAAAACATAGCTATTTTCAAGTAATCACTATTTTCATCTTTTCTTTTTTAGCAAATAATGGAGGTTTTATTGAGAAAGAGAGATTTACAGAGTAAGAGCTAGCTATAGGCTTATAGAGCAAGATATATTCACCATAGACAGCAAACTGGCCTGCATTGTCATAACAAGGAAAAGGCAAAGAGGCCCATCTTATTCTCACTGAAATGGGGATTTCATTTCTTCCATGTGCCCATCCCTAATAAGCCCTTTTGTTGTATTTCCTTCAGGTGATAGCTCCAAACCCATGACCTCAGAGCATGCTCTTCTTTACCTGGACGTGCCTGAGGATTTCTCACTCCAGGAACAACTGATACAGGGAACCTCATGGGACCCCCAGCTGGGAGAAGCCCAGGATCAGGATGGGTCACCTGAAATGCAGGAAGTCCACTGGAGACCAGAAATGGACCCAGAGAGAGAGAAGCTGCCTTGGAAAATGAGCCCTGAGCATGATGTTTTACGGACAGATAATGGTTTATGTTCAATGATTATACAGGAACAAGTCTCTCCAGAAGGTGGTCTCTGGGTATGTGACTCCTGTGGAGCAGTTTCATATCCTCTCATTCATGAAGGGGAAAATTCCTATAAATGTGAAGAATGTGGGAATGAGTTTAACAAAAATTGGCTCCTTTTTCAACATGAGCAGCTTCACATTCGTGTGAAGCCCTATGATTGCACAGAATGTGGGAAAGCCTTTAGTAAGAGCAAACACCTCCTTCAGCACCACATCATCCATACAGGGGAGAAGCCCTACCGGTGCCTGGAGTGTGGGAAGAACTTCAATCGCAGGTCTCACCTTACACGACACCAGCAAATTCACTCTGGAGAGAAGCCTTTTGAATGTAGTGAGTGTGCAAAGGCCTTCAACCGCAGGTCACACCTTACACGGCACCTGCGGATTCATAGTGGAGAGAAGCCTTATGTGTGCAATGAATGTGGAAGGGCCTTTACCTACCGCTCCAATTTTGTCTTGCATAGCAGGATCCACACTGGAAAAAAACCCTTTGAGTGCAGTGAATGTGGGAAAGGCTTTTGTGAGAGCACAGATCTCATTCAACACTACGTCATCCACACTGGGGAGAAGCCCTATAAGTGCATGGAGTGTGGGAAGTCCTTCAACTGCAGGTCACACCTCAGGCAGCACCAGAGGATTCACACTGGGGAGAAGCCGTATGTGTGCAATGAATGTGGAAGGGCCTTCACCCACTACTCCACTTTTATCCTGCATATAAGGGCCCATACTGGAGAAAAACCTTTTGATTGCAAAGTATGTGGAAAAGCCTTTAGCATTGGGAAAGATCTTATTCGCCACTTCAGCATCCACACTGGAGAGAAGCCTTATGAGTGCCTAGAGTGTGGAAAGGCCTTCACCCGCATGTCAGGCCTTAGGAGGCACCAGCGGGTTCATACTGGAGAGAAGCCTTATCAATGCATCGAGTGTGGGAAAGCCTTTTGTCGGAGCACAAACCTTATTCGACACTTTAGCATCCACACTGGAGAGAAACCATATGAGTGTGTGGATTGTGGGAAAGCCTTCAACCGCAGGTCACCCCTTGCAAGGCATCAGCGCATTCACAATGGAGAAAAGCCCTATCAACGCATCAAGAGTCAGAAAGTTTCTTCCCAGAGTGAAAACCTCATTCAACACTCCATCATTCAAACTGAAAGTAGCCCTATGAGTGCAGTGAAAGTGGAACAGCCTTCAGAGGAAGCTCATTCCTCACTCTGCGTTGAAGGATGCATGCTGGATGAAACCCTACCAGTATAACAGACATGGGAAGACCTTCAAGTGTGCAAACTTCAGTCAACATCCAAAAACTCTGTTAGGGATATATTTTTTAGTATAACTATTGAAGAAAATCTGTGGTGAAAGGAAACTTCTTACTCAACATCTGGCCATTCATACTGAAGAGAAACTTCTGAAGTGCTATTTTTATGGAAAACCTGTTGGAGATCCTCATTTGCCATCTAAAGAATCATATTAGAAATTGACCCAGCCTAGAGTCTTATGTGTCTGAGACTTCACCATTGAGAGAGATCTAGACCTTTGGCAGCCATAGTTGGAACTGTCCATAATGCTAACTCCAAAATTGCCACAGTACAGCCAGATGCAGTGTGTCATACCTGTAATACCAGCATCTTGGGAGGCTGTGCCAAGAGGATAGCTTGAGGCCAGGAGTTCAAGACAAGCTTGGGCAACATCGTGAGACGCTATCTCTACAATAAATAAGGAATATTAGCCAAGTACAGTGGCATGTGCGTATAGTCCCAGCTACTTGAGATGCTGAAGCAGAAGTTCTAGGCTGCCCTGAGCTGGGATCATACCACTGCACTGTATCCTGTGTGACAAAATAATACCCTGTCTCAAAAGAAAATTGTCACAGCACAAAAACAGGCTTTTTCTAAACTTACACATAGGAAAACAGTCACATCTTCTTAAGTTACAGTGAAATGTTATCTCAGGTATACTTTTTAAAAAAAGAGGAGGAGACACAGAAAAGAAAGAAATGGGAGCACAGCTTCTTTCAGACTTTCCTGACAAGCCCATGGCAATTTGTCATTTTTTATTTTATTTGAGGAGAGAGAAATGTTTTGGAAACAAAAGGGCCTTGTCCTCTTTATTTTTCCCTGTATACATCACTGCTGTCCAGTGTTGGTACAGTTTGACAAATGAGGTTACTTTTGAAAACACTTTGTGAAAACCTGCTTTGTTCCACAGCATTGTGTCTATCCTTGAGAAGCAGGAGCATAAGTCTGTCTGAGCAATATGGAGGCTTGTGTTATAAAATATCTTTAAGGAGATAGGATGTACATATGAATGGCATAATTTAATTAAGTGTAATTACCAATCACACCTAAGAGTGATTTTTTTTTTTTTTTTTTGGCAGTTTTTGGCCAGGGCCGGGTTTGAACCCGCCACCTCCAGCATATGAGGCCAGCGCCCTACTCCTTTGAGCCACAGGCGCTGCCCCTAAGACTGATTTTTAAAAAGCAAATTGTTTCTCCCTTTGTCTTTAACCACTCAGTACATAATACTCTTTCTTGTTCTTGATTTATTTTCTTTGTTTCCTTTTCTTTATTCTTCTTTGTGATTGGGTAGTATAACTGTATATAGTGTAACTCAGGGGAGCCCTAATTCTTCCCTCTGATTGTGGTTCTCAACTTCTTTATTCCTCTCCTGAGTGACTTCCAAGTCTATATGAACAATTTTCTAGAGGTCACATTATAGCCAAAACATACAGCTAAATTAAGTCAAAGATTATGATAAACTCAAGCAAAACAGAAGGAATCTCTTGTAAAAGATTGTGTAATGACTGACTATAAAGGGACTGGAATTTTAACAGATGACCCTGCCTGTGTATGTGCAGGGAGGTATGAGTATAATAATTACCACCATGGACTTAGTCCCCATTACATGTATAATCACTAATACCTTTAGTCAGGATAATTTAGAACTCTTCCTTTGGTATTCCTTTCTTTTTTTTTTTCTTTTTCTTTTTTTTGCTTTCATTTTATTTTTAATTGGGACATCATAATTGTGTACATTTATGGGGATGTAGTGGGATATTTTGATACACGTATATAGTGAATAATGATTAAATAAGGGCAATTATCATTTGATCACCTCAAACATCATTTCTTTGTGTTGGGAACATTCAAAATCTGCTATTGTAGCTCTTTAAGAAAAGTTAATAAGTTATTGTTAATTATATTCAACCTACAATACTAGAGAACACTAGAACTTTTCCCTCCTATCTAGCTGCATTTTTTTCTTTATTCAATCTGATGCACAGTTGTAGTTTAGTATTCATTAACCAACTTCTCCCTATCTCCTCTTCTTGCTGTCCTTTTCAGCTTGTAGTAACCATTGTTTTAGTTTCTACTTCTGTTAGATGAACTTTTTTAGCTTCTACATACGAGCAGGAACATGTGCTATTTATCTTTTCATGCCTGGCTTATTTCACTTAACATAATGGCCTCCAAGGTCTCCATGTTGCCATGAATGATGAGATTTCATTCTTTTGCTTATATATGTTACATTTTCTTTATCAATCTGTTTATAGACACTTAGGTTGATACCATATCTAGGCTATTGCAAAGAGTACTACAATAAAATGGTATTGTAGATATCTCTTCAATATACTGATTATCTTTTTTTTGGCTGTATACTCAGTAGTGGGATTGCTGGGTCATGTAATTCTATTTTTAGTGGTGTTTTGCTTGTTTTGTTTTTTGAAGTGGGGTCTCGTTGTGTTGCCCAGGGTAGTCTCAAACTCCTAGGTTCAAGTGATTCTCCTACCTGAGCCTCCTGAGTAGCTAGGACTATAAGCACATGCTGTGCTCAGCTCAGTTTTTAGGTTTTTGAGGAACATTCATACCGTTTTCCATAATGGCTATACTAATTTACATTACCATCAACAATGTATAAAGTTTCCTTTTTTACATTCTCACCAGCATTTGTTATTTTTTGTTTTTTGCTTTTTGTTTTTTTTACAGTTTTTGGCCAGGACTGGGTTTGGACCCACCACCTCCGGCATATGGGGCCGGCGCCCTACTCTTTTGAGCCACAAACGCTGCCCTATTTTTTGTCTTTTTGATAATAGCCCTTGTAACTGGGTGAGATGTTTCTTTTCTGATTTGCATTTCTCTAATGATTATGATGTTGAATGTTCTTTTTTTTTTCACATATCTTTTGGCCATTTATATGTCTCATTTGGTTTTTTGTTTTGTTTTTTTGAGACAGGGTCTCATTTTGTCACCTGGGCTTGAGTGTGTTGGCATGATCATGGCTCACTACAGCTGCTACTTGGGTGAGGTGATCCCCCTTCCTCAGCCTCCTGTGTGGCTAGAATTATAGATGTGCTTCCATGTTCCATTGCACCTGGCTATGTTTTTTTGTTTGGTTGGTTGGTTTTGTTTTGTTTTTTAGTGACAGGGTCTTGCTTTGTTGCCCAGGCTTCTTTCCAACTCCTGGGCTCAAGTGGTCCTCCTGCCTTGGCCTCACAAAGTGCTGGATTACTGGCATGAACTACCATGCTTGGCCTGTATATCTCCTTTTAAGTGATGTCTTGTTCAGCTCATTTGCCCATTTAAAAATCAGATTAGTGGGTGTTTGGTTTTTTTCCCTGTTGTTTGAGTTCCTTGTGTATTCTGGAGATTAATTCCTTTGTCAGATGAATGGTTTGCAAGTATTTTCTCCCATTCTGCTGCCTTTCTCTTCACTCTTGTTTTCGTTTGCCATGCAGAAGTTTTTTAGTTTGATATAATTTTGCTTATTTTTACTTTGATTGCTTGTGCTTTTGATGTCTTCATAAAATCTTTGCCCAAACTAATGTCCTGAAGCATTTCCCTTTTATTTTCTTTTTAGATATAAGTCTTTAATCCTTTTTGATATGATTTTTGTATATGGTGAGAGATAGAGGCCTAATTTCATTCTTCCACACATGGTATCCTAGCACCATTTATTGAAGAGACTGTCCTTTCCTCAATGAGTATTATTTGTGCCTTTGTCATTACTCATTTGGCTATAAATAATGTGGGTTTATTTCTTGGTTCTCTATTTTGTTGCATTGGTCTCTATGTTCATTTTTATACCATTACTATGCTATTTTGGTTACTCTAGCTTTGTAGTATTGTGGTGCCTCTTATTTTGAGGTCTGGTAGTGTGGTACCTCTCATTTTGTTCATTTTGCTCTGAATTACTTTGGATATTCACAGTTTTTTGTGATACCATGTGAATTTTAGGATTACTTTTTCTGTGAAGAATTCCATTGGTATTTTGACATTGAATCTTCAGATCACTTGGGTAGTATGTTAATTTTTACATTATTCTTGTAATTTATGAACATGAGGTTTCTTTGCATTTTTTTTTAATGCACCTTTCAATTTATCAGTGTTTTGTAATTTTCCTTGTAAGAGGTCTTTCATTTGGTGAAATTTATCCTTAGCTATTTTATTTCCATTGTAGCTATTATCATTTGGATTGCTTTCTTGATTTCTTTTTCATCTACATTGTTCTTAGTGTCTAGAAATGGTACTGATTTGGGGGCTGGGTTTGGTGGTGCACATCTGTAATCCTAGCACTCTGGGAGGCCAGAGTGGGTGGATTGCTTGAGCTCAGGAATTCAAGACCAGCCTAATCAAGAGTGAGACCCTGTCTCTCTTAAAAACAGAAAAACTAGCTGGGCATAGTGGTGCACGTCTGTAGTCCCAGCTACTTGGGAGGCTGAGGCAAGAGGATTGCTCAAGCCCAGGAGTTTGAGGTTGCTGTGAGCCATGATGCCATGGCACTCTTCCCAGGGCGACAGAGTGAGACTCTGTCTCAAAAAAATAGAAATGATACTGATTTTTGTATATTGATTTTGTATCCTGCATCTTCACTGAATGATTATCAGTTCTCAGAGTTTTTTGGTGTAGATTTTAGAGTTTTCACGTATATATGATGTTGTCTACATACAGGGATGATTAGACAGCCTCCTTTTCAATTTGGATGCCCTTTATGTCTGTCCCTTGCCTAAGTCCCCTGGCTGGGACTTCCACTACTATGTTTAGTAAAAAGGGTGAAAGTGGGCATCATTGTCTTGTTCCAGATGTTAGAAACCTTTTAGCTCTTTCTTGTTCAGTATGATGTTAGCTGTGGGCTTGTTATTTCCAGCCTTTATTAATATTGAAATACATTCCTTCTATTTGCAGTTTGTTGAGCATTTTTATCATGAATTGATGTTAAATATTATCAAATGTTTTTTATGCATCTATGGCAGTGTTTTTCAACTTTTTTTTATCTCATGGCACACTTGAACCTATAGTTAAATTTCTGCAACCCACTTAAATTATGTTGATCTAAAAAAAAGAACATATATACTGTGCTTTGAACTTCTTTCAAAAATAATTTAATTAATGATCTTAAAATTTTTTCGCGGCACACCTAAGATCCTCTCCTGGCATTGAAAATGTTGAAAATCACTGATCTATGGAGATTATCATGGTTTCACCTTTCATTCTGTTGATGTGATGTATCATATTGTTTTGTATATTTTAAACCATTCTTGTATCCCTGGGATGAGTCACACTTGGTCACAATGAACATTCTTGTTGATGTGTTACTGAATTCAGCTGATGAGTATTTTGTTGAGGAATTTTATATCTCTGTTCAGCAGTTTTGCTTTTATAGCCTGTGCCTTTGAGCAGTTTTCATATTGTATCCTTGTTTGGTGTTGGTGTCAGGGAAATGCTGGCGTGTAGAATGAGTTTGGAAGAATTCCCTGCTCTTAAATTTTCTTAAAGAGTTTGGGAAGAACTGGTATTTAGTTTTTAAATGTTTGGTAGAATTCCAGCAGCAAAACTGACTTTTCACTAATAAGAGACTGTTTATTACTGATTCTGTCTTGTTGCTCACAACGGGTCTGTTTGCATTTTATTTCTTTTTCTTTTTTTCTTTTTAGGTTTTCTGTTTCTTCTTTTTTAATCCCAGTGGACTGACACTAGAATTATCACAAATTTATTCATTTCCTCTAAATTTTCCAACATTTTAGTGTGGTGGTGTTCATAATAGCCTCCAATAACTTTGTATATTTGTTGGTGTCATTTGTAATGTCTCATTTTTCATTTCTGATTTTATTTGGATATTTTTCTTATTGTTTTTGTATAACTAATGACTTTTCAAGTTTGTTTATCTTTTCAAGAACTTTTTTGTTGTTGTTGCAGTTCAGCTGGAGTTGGGTTTGAATCCACCACCCTCGGTATATGGGGCCAGTGTCCTACTCACTGAGCCAAAGGCGCCGCCCTCAAAAACAACTTTTAACTGATCTTTTGGGTTTTTTGGACTCGGTTTCATTTGTTTTTGCTCCAACATTATTTCTTTTCTTCCAATCTTAGATTTAATTTGCTCTTCCTTATTCCTTGAGAATAATTGTTATATTATTTATGTGGAATCTTTCTGGGTTTTTTTTGTTTATTTTTTCTACTTTGTTGCCCTTGGTAGAGTGCAGTTGGCATCATAGCTCACAGCAACCTTACACTCTTAGGCTCAAGTGATTCTCTTGCCTTAGCCTCCCAAGTAGCTGGGACTTCAGGTGCCTGCCACAATGCCCAGCTATTTTTTAGAGTTGGGGTTTTGCTCTCCATCAGGCTGGTCTCAAACTCCTGAACTCAGGCAGTCTACCCACCTTGTCCTCCTAAAGTGGTAAGATTACCTGTGTGAGCCATTGTGCCAGGCCCTGTTTTTTGATGTAGGCATTATTGCTATAAACTTCCCTCTTAGAACTGCTTTTCCTGAATTCCATAGGTTGATATGTTGTGTTTCTATTTTCATTTGTTTCAAAAAGCTTTTGATGGCCAGGTGCCTGTAATCCTAGCACTCTGGGAGGCTAAAGTGGGTGGATTGCCTGAGCTCGCAGGTTTGAGACCATCCTGAGCCAGAGTGAGACCTCATGTCTAAAAATGGCTGAGTGTTGTGGCCTGGCATCCCAGCTACTTGGGAGGCTGAAGCAAGAGAATTGCTTGAGCCCAAGAGTTGGAGGTTGCTGTGAGCTGTGACAGCACAGCACTCTTATCAAGGATGACAAAGTGAGACTCTGTCTCCAAAAAGAAAAAAAAGCTATTGAGTTTTCTTCTTAATTTCTTCATTGACCCATTGGGCATTTAAAAGCATGTTGTTTAATTTCCATATTTGTACAGTTTCAAAAGTTCCTCTTGCTAATGATTTCTAGTTTTATTACAATGTGGTCAGAAAAGGTACTCCCCCACCCCCACCCCAAGACAGAGTCTCAAGTTGTCACCCTGGTTAGAGTGCCATGGCATCGTAGCTCAGAGCAACCTCAAACTCTTGGGCTCAAGCAATCCTCTTGCCTCAGATTTTCTATTTTTGGTAGAGACAGGGTCTTGCTTTTGCTCAGACTGGTCTTGAACTTGTGAGCTCAAGTGATCTACCCACCACAGCCTCCCAGAATGCTAGGATTACAGGAGTGAGCTACTGTGCCGGGCCAGAAAAGGTACTTTATATGTTTTTTTTTTCTTTTACATTTGTGGAGATTTACCGTATATACTCGACTATAAGCCGAGTTTTTTCGGCACAAAATTTGTGCCAAAAAACCTGAACTCAGCACAAATTTTGTGCCGGAAAAACTCGGCTTATACTCGAGTATATATGGTATTTTGTTGTTTAACATGTGGCCTATGCTGGAGAATGTTTAATGTGTTTATGAAAAGAATGTGATTCTGCAGCTGTGGATGAAAAGATCTATAAATGTCTTTTAAGTCCCTTTCATCTGAAGTGTCTTTTAAATTCACTGTTTCTCTGTTGATTGTTTTGTCTATATGATTTGTCCGATGCTGAAAGTGGAGTGTTGTCCTCAACTATGATTGTATCGATGTCTGTCTCTCCCATTAGATCTAATAATATTTGCTTTGTATAGCTGAGTACTCTGGTGTTGGGTACATATACCGTATATACTCAAGTATAAGCCGAGTTTTTTCAGCACAAAATTTGTGCCGAGTTCGGGTTTTTCGGCACAAATTTTGTGCCGAAAAAACTCGGCTTAAACTCAAGTGTATACGGTATATTTACAATTGTCATATCCTCTTGCTGATTTCATCTCTTCTTAGTTTGTCTTAAACTCTCTTTTATCTGATAGAAATCTAACTACATCTACTTTTGGTTTCTAGCTGTGTGGAAAATCTTCTTCCATTCCTTCATATTCAATCTATTTGTGTCTTTACAGGTGAAGTGAGTTTCTTGTATGCAGCATAGAGTTGGGTCATTTTTACAATCTATTTAAATAGTTGTATCTTTTAAGGAGGGGGTTTAATCTGTTTGCCTCTAGATTATTATTGATAGATGAGGACTTACTCCTGTCATTTTGTTGATTGTGTTCCAGATGTTTTGTATTTCCTTTGTTCCTTTGTTCCTTTCTTACTGTTTATCATTGTGTTTTGGTGGCTTTCTGTAGTGATAAGATTTGATTCTTTTATGTGCCTCTCCTACTAGTGATTTTTATAATTTTGCATGTTTTCATATTGGTGATTATCTTCTTTTCATTTTCAGGTATAAGACTCCATTTAGCATTTCTTATAAGGTGGTCTAGTTATGATTAATTCCCTTAGTGTTTGCTTGTGTGGGAAAGACTGTTTTTCCATCATTTTCAAAGGATAACTTTTCTGGGTGTAGTATCCTTGACTGATTTTTTTTTTTTCTTTTAGTTCTTTGGATATATTGTCTCATTCTCTGCTGGCCTGTATAGTTTCTGCTGAGATATCTGCTATTTGTACCATGTATAATAGGGTTCCCTTATTTGTGATTTCATATTTTTTTCTTACTGTTTTTAGAATTCTCTCTTTGACTTTATCAGTTTGACTGTGTGTCTTAGAGATGACCTTTGGGGTTGAATTTATTTGGGGACTTTGAATCTTCCTGTGCCTAAATATCCATATCTCTCCCAAGACTTGGGAAGTTTTCAGCTTCTTTGCCTTTTCCCATCTCTTCACCTTCTGGAACTCTGGTAGTACCAAAAAAAAAAAAAAAAAAAAAAACTTCTTTAATGGTATCTCATAAATCTTATAGGCTTACTTTACCTTTATCATTCAGATTTGTTCTTCTGCTTGAGCAAGTCTGCAGTGAAGCTCTCTAATGTATTTTTTTATTTCATCATTGAATTCTTCAGCTGCAGACTTTATTTGGTTGTTGTAATGATACCTCTTTGTTAAATTTCTCATTCATATTGTGAATGATACTCCTAATTTTGTTGACTTATCTATCAGTACTTTCTTGTTATCTAACTGAATTTCCTTAAGATTATTATTTTGAATTCATTTTCTGGCAATTTATAGATACCCCTTTCATTATGTTCTGTTAATAGGGAGTTATTATTCCTTTGATGGTGTCACTTTTCCTTTTTCATATGTCTTGTGTCCCTGCATTGATGTCTGCGAATCTTACAGAATAATAGCTTCTTCCATCCTTTCCAGAATCACTTTATTTTTTATTTTTATTTTTTGAGACAGAGCCTCCAGCTGTTGCTCCGGGTAGAGTGCTATGGCATCATAGCTTATAGCAACCTCAAACTCCTGGGCTCAAGAGATTCTCCTGCCTCTGCCTCCTAAGTAGCTGGGACTACAGGTGCCCACCACAATGCCCAGCTGTCTTTTTTTTTTTTTTTTTTTTTTTTTTTTGGTTGCAGCTGTCATTGTTGTTTGGCGGGCTTGGGCTAGATTTGAATCCATCAGCTCAGGTGTATGTGGCTGGCACCTTAGCCACTTGAGCCACAGGTGCTGAACCCAGAATCACTTTCATAGGGAAACTTTCAGCAGGTTGGGTCTTACTGTGTCAGTTGAGAAGGGACTTTTTTCTGGATTGGTACAGTGGTAAGATCTATATTCAGCTTCATCAGCTGCATTCAACATTGGCAATAACTACAGATTCCTCAATAGCCTAGCATGTAAAAGTTTGTTGGAACAGTGGCATAGGTTTTTAGGGTCTTTGGTGGCCAGGGCTTTCTGGGGCCCCTTTCTTCTTATTTTCCTCACAATGGTGATACTTAGCCAAGAAGATAACTTCTTGGTGTCACATTTGATATGGCCTACAAGCAGCTGCAGTTACTCTGGGTTCCAGGTGCAGGTACTCAGGGCAGCTGTTGGGCCAGGCTTCTAGGCTTAGTGTCTCATGAACCTACGTGGCATCTGAGTCTTAGGATGTAGGTTTGCTCTCAATGGCAGAGTTACATGTAGGTTGCCTACAGAGCCAGCATCTGTGACTGTGATGTACCCCCTAGCAGCTTGGGCCCAAGCAGTTGGGTTGTAGCTTTGATTCTACCTCTGAGAGGCAGGACACAGCACTGGCCCATTTCTGGGGAACTAAGGTACATTGGAGTTTTGGTCCCAGGGGACAGGGTACACTTTAGGAACCTTAGCTGATGGGACTTACTGGAGACTTGGATCCCAGGGGGTGAGGCACTGCATAGAGGTGACTCTGTAGACCTTGGGATGTTGAGGATCTATTGTATCCCAAACTCTATGAGGCCTGGTGCATCAGGAGAAAGTACCCCAGAATGGTAGAACACAGCTGTGTGGACTTTAGTGGGTAGGGAGCAGCACAGTGATAACTCCCCAGGGTGAAGAGTGTCTTTTTGTTTTGTTTTGTTTTGTTTTTTGAGACAGCCTTAAGCTGTCGCCATGGGTAGAGTGCCGAGGCATCACAGCTCACAGCAACCTCTAACTCCTGGGCTTAAGTGATTCTCTTGCCTCAGCCTCCCAAGTAGCTGGGACTATAGGCACCCACCACAATACCTAGCTATTTTTTGGTTGTAGTTGTCGTTTGGCATGCCTGGGCTGGATTCGAACCTACCAGCTTTGGTGTATGTGGCTGGCGCTGAGCCAAGGGTGAAGAGTGTCTTAATAGCTCAGACTCTAGGGATCCAGGGAAGAGGGTACTAAAGTCGTTTGGCTGTCTCAGCTCAGCTCCTGCTCTGTTTCCCTGTGATGAGGGGTACTGTCTCAGCTCATCTCTGGAATGCACTGTGGCTCAGCTTAGCCAAGGCTTCCCCACAGGTAATGTAGCTCTTGAGCACAGGCCTGGGGTGTGTGACTTCTTTGGTTGGCCCAGGCACCATTTCCCTGGGATGCAGGGTGCTGCTTCAGATAGGTATGGGGGGTGCATGACTGCTGTGGATGGCCAAGCCACTCTTACCTGGGAGACAGGGTACTGCTTCAGCTTAAGCACTGGGAAAATATCACTGCTCAGTGTGCCAAGTACTTTTTTCCCAGGAGGTAGGGTACCATTTTTATTCAGGTACAGAGGGGTTTGACTATTCTGTGTGGTCAGTGCACCAATTCTGACTGAGGGGACAGAATGCAGCACTAACTGGGAGAGATTTTCAAAGCAGCTCTGCCAAAGCACTAATTCCTCAGGAGTCAGTATGTAACTTCAGCTGAGGCCACTGGGGTCAGGACACAACAGTGACTGTGAAGTTGGTGGAGGAGCTCTGTCAATGCAGTATTTCCCCAAAAGTTAGTGTGCAGCTTTGGTACAGACCACTAGAGGAAGGCACAGTCATGACTGAGAGAAATGGTACAATTCTGCCAAAGGAGTTTCCCAGGAGGGAGTGGGCAGCTTCAGCCACAGTGTAAGGTGGCAGGGCACAAGGTAGAATGGGCTGTTGAGGGGTAGGTGGTCTGGCTCTACCACTGCATGGCCCCACAGGAAAAGTTTGGCGTGGGAATGTTAGACCATCAGGTTAGGGTGGCTCTGTGATGGTGTAGCCTTGGGGATGAAGGAATGCCATGGGCACATGCTCCTGGAGCAAGACACTCCCCAGCAGTAGTCCCAGCGACAAGATAAGCATAGCATAGTAGATTTGTGGGATGCAGGGGGCAGACCATAGTGTCATCTCCTTCTCTATAGGGAGTACAACTGTGGGGGCTTCCCTCAGCTGAGCTTACTGCCTTTGAGAATCACAGAAGACCCCTGTGGTGAAGGCTGTTGAGGAGGGCTGTGAGGATCCTGTTAATTACCTTTTCCTGTAGGGAGAAGTTCCTCCTGGCTTCTAGCTGATCCTGACTGGGGGATGGATTTGTGAGAGCCAGATATTTTCTCCTATTCTCTATGTGGCTCTCCTGAGATTCTGTGCTCACTAGGGTTTCAGTTACTCCTTTGATGTACACCAGTGTTTTCCTTCAGTTATTTTCATTAAAATGTAAGTGTTTATTTGTTGTTTGGTCTGTCTTTATGTATGGGCATATCTAGGGGCTACTAATTGGCTTTTTTGCTGACTTCTTGCTACAAATATATGGTTGCAAACATTTTAACTTATCAGCTGTAAATAACGAGGAGTACAATTGTCATCATGTGGTATGTATTATTCTTGCCTGACATAACTATATAGGAAATTCCAAAATTATTTTCCAAAATGGCTATACCATTTTGTTTTCTCACCAACATTGCATGGGAGCTCCAGTTTTTTACTTTTTCATTTTTCCAATTTAACAGGTATATAGAGGTATCTCATTGTGGGTTTAAGTTGCATTGCTGAAATGAATAATATTGTTCATCTTTTCATATGTTCATTTTCATTTGTCCAATTTTAAATTGTTTTTCTTAACATTGAATTGTAAGAATTCATTTTATTTTACTTTTTAAATATTCATAATACTAGTCCTTTGTCAGATATATGTTTTGGAAATGGTCTGTCTTTGGTTTATGTTCTTAGCAGTGTTTTCCAAAGAGTGGATGTTTTAATTTTTATTTAATCCAAAATATTTTGTCTTGTGTGTGTGTTTTTCATTTTTTTTTTTTTTTTGGTCCTAATTAGACTTCGCTTAACTCAGTGTTGCAAAGCTTTGAGTTATTTTCTTATAGGTGTTTTATATTTCTAGTTCTTTCATGTGGTCTAAGACCCATTTTTGAATTCATGTTTTTATATGGTCTGAGGTAAAGGTTTCATATTAAAATTAAGTAGATACTTATTTTTAATTTCCAAATAAGTCACTCTGACGGCACAACCATTAGTATTGAGTGCTTTGTTATACTAAAATGCATGTCCACAAAGGTTTAAAGTAATGTCATAATAACTAGAACTTTACATAATTCAAATGATAGCTATTTCTAAGATGTTTAAGCAAATTGTGAAAGTCATTAAATGGAAGAAAACTTAGCAATTAAAACTACTGCTTTCATGCAATAAGATGGATGATGTACTGAGTCTACTGAGTCTACCTACCCTGAGGGTGAGACAGGGAGGGCAGGAGGGGTAGAGGCAGATTCTGGTTAATGTTAATTAGAGGTGAATAAAGACATGTCATCTAAAGTCACAAACTTGAAATCATGTCTATTCCATTCTCCACTTAGGCCTGAGGGCAGTTAGTCCCTCAGGCAATTAGTCCTAATGTTTCTAAGATTTGAATCTTTTGAACCATACTAATGCATCTTTTTTTTTTCTTTTGAGACAGTCTCAAGCTGTCGCCCTGGGTAGAGTGCTGTGGCATCGCAGCTCACAGCAACCTCAAACTCTTGGCCTTAAGCAATTCTCTTCCCTTAACCTACAGGCACCTGCCACAATGCCCGGCTATTTTGTTGTTGTTGTTGCAGTTGTCATTGTTGTTTTAGCTGGCCCGGGCTGGGTTCAAACCTACCAGCCTCCGTGTATGAGCCTGGCGCACTACCCACTGAGCTACAGTAGCTGTCTTTTTTTTTTTTTTTTTTAACAGAGTCTCTCTCTGTTGTCCAGGCTAGAGTACAGTAGGATCATCATAGCTCATTGCAACCTCCAACTCCTGGGTTCAAGCCATCCTATTGCCTCAGCCATCTGAGTAGCTGAGACTACAGGCACTAGCCACAATGCCCAGATATTTTTTTTCTATTTTTAGTAGAGATAGGGTCTTACTCTTGTAGGGTGGTCTCAAATTCATGAGCTCAAAAGATTGTCCCACCTCGGCCTCCCATAGTGCTGTGAGCTATCACACTCCGCCAATTACGTATCTCTTAAGCAACATGCCAACCTACAGTTTAAGAAATTGTATTACAGGCTCTGCGCCAGCCATATACACCTGAGCTGGCAGGTTTAAATCCAGCCCGGGCCCGCCAAACAACAATGATGGCTGCAAGCAAAAAATAGCCAGGTGTTGTGGCAGGCGCCTATAGTCCCAGATACTTGGGAGGCGGAAGCAGGAGAATCACTTGAGCTCAGGAGTTGGAGGTTGCTGTGAGCTGTGATGCCACAGCACTCTACCCAGGGGGACAGCTTGAGGCTCTGTCTCAAAAAAAAAAAAAAGAAAAGAAATTGTACGCTTACACTGTGTATGGGTAGATAGACTAGTGGGGGGGGGCATCTCACAGGAGAGATGCTGGCATATTGGAGATAGCATGACTACAATCTCTATCATAGAAAAGTTGTGTAACCTTTGAGTATGTATGTGTACTTCTGAGAGGAGTGAGAACTCATTAAGGAAGCCCAGAGACTCCTGTACATGTACCAATGATAGAATGCTGGGGGGAGAACTTGTGACTACACTGAACAAGTCCCTATTTTACTTACCTACTGTTACATGGGACATTACCCCTAAAGTTTAGTCCCTCTGCACAGTAAAAATCCCTCTTAGCGTTCCTTAGTGTCTTTAGACATATTAAAGACAGAGTAAAGACATGATGTCTAGAGCGTTTCCTGCCATCTTGTGACCAGATAGATAAAAAGCCTGGATCCTTCATGACATCTTTTTTTTTTTTTTTTTTTTTTTTTTTCAATTTGCCTGGGGCCAGGTTTCAACCTACCACCCTTGGAATATGGGGCAGGTGCCTTACCCTCTGAGCCACAGGCGCCACCCCCTTCATGACATCTTAAGGTATTAAATAAACTCTGAGAATTTTAGATTCCTATCTAAAGAATAATTAAAAACAAAATGTTGGTGTTTAACTTGTAATGAAGTCATTCTAACATGGTTTCCAATCAGGATTTTTTTTTGAGAAAGAGTCTCACTATGTCACCCTTGGTAGAGTACTGTGGCATCACAGCTCACAGCAACCTCAAACTCTTGGACTTAAGTGATTCTTTTGCCTCAGCCTCCCAAGTAGGGACCTGTCCAAGGCCTGGCCATTTTTTTGTTGCAGTGTTTAGCTGGCCTGGGCCGGGTTCAAACTCACCAGCCTAGGGGCATGTGGCCAGCACTGTAACCACTGTGCTATGGGCACCCAGCCTACAGTAGGGATTTCAATGGTTCTAAAATATCTATACAGCTTTCCTCACCTGCACTGACACCGGACACTCCGGTCCTCTATGACACAGTATAAAAACCTTAACTATAATGTCTGTTCTGTATCCTAACTCAAAACCATTTTATCCCAAGGATTCTCCATGTGAAAAGGAGAATTATCTTTCTCTCTAAGCTGGGTAATTTTTTTTTTTTTTTTTTTTTTGAGACAGTCTCACTATGTTGCCCTCAGTAGAGTGCTATAGCATCATAGCTCACAGCAACCTCAAACTCCTGGGCTCAAGTGATTCTCTGGTCTGAGTCTCCCAAATTGCTGGGACTAAAGGCCCTTGCCACAACGCCCAGCTATTTTAAAAGACTGGGACACACTGGGTGGTGCCTGTGGCTCAGTGAGTAGCTTGCCAGCCCCATATACTGAGGGTGGTGGATTCAAACCCGGCCATGGCCAAAGTGCAACCACAAAAAAATAGCCAGGTGTTGTGGCGGGTGCCTGTAGTCCCAGCTACTCGGGAGGCTGAGGCAAGAGAATCACCTAAGCCCAAGAGCAGGAGGTTGTTGTGAGCTGTGATGCAATGACACTCTATTGAGGGTGACAAAGTGACACTCTGTCTCTTAAAAAAAAAAAAAAAAAAAAAAAAAGACTGGGACTCACTCTTCCTCAGGGTGGTCTCGAAATCCTGAACTAAAGCAATCAGCCCATCTGGGCCTCCCAAAGTACTGAGATTACAGGCGGGAGCCACTGAGCCCAGCCTTGAGCTGGGCAAATTAATAATGCAAATTATCAATAACCGTGTTCTTCTAGTGCTAATTAAGCCACAGTTCTGATACAATTCTTTTACAGTATCATCTTCTAGGAAATTAACTCCATCTCCATTCCTTGACTCAAGGACTTGTTATCATGCTTTTCTCCACTTGAAAATTAAATATCTGGAGGTCATGTTCTGCATACCCTACTTACATTTTCATTCCCACATGTAGCCTCACCTCATTGGAAGCTGGACTTTATTCTCTCACCTTCATAGTTATAGGACAAAGAAGAAAGAAGTTACTAAAAAATACTATTAAGACTTTGCAGCTGGTGGCCCTGTGCCTGTAGCTCAAGTGGCTAAGGCGCCAGCCACATACACCAGAGCTGGTGGGTTCGAAACCAGCCCAGGCCTGCCAAACAACAATGACAACTACAACCCCAAAATAGCTGGGCATTGTGGCAGTGCCTGTAATCCCAGTTTCTTGGGAGGTTGAGGCAAGAGAAGTCGCTTTAACCCAGGAGTTGGAGGTTGCTGTGAGCTGTGATGCAATGGCACTCTACCCAGAGCGACAGCTTGAGGCTCTGTCTCAAAAAAAAAAAAAAAAAAAAAAAAAAAATTTGCAGCTGAGCAAGTTGGCTCACGCCTGTAATCTACCACTCTGGGGGATGGAGGAGGATGGATTGCTTGAGCTCAGGAGTTGGAAACCAGCCTCAGCAAAAGCCAGACCCCCCAGACCCCTGTATCTTTTAAAAATAGAAAAACTAGTGGAGCACTGTGGTGGGTACCTGTAGTCCCAGCTACTTGGGAGGCTGAGGCAAGAGGATGGCTTCAGCCCAAGAGTTTGAGGTTGCTGTAAGCTATGACACTACGGCACTCAACCCAGGGCAACTCTGTCTAAAAACAAAGACTTCGCAAAATTGTCTATGGCATCACTTCTTGGCCTTTTGGTTAAGATCAAGTATAGTATATTATACGTTATAGAGAGATTCCAACCACAAGACTTTGCTGGTTTCTTGTCTGCAGACAGTTAATGTTGGATTGGTCCGTGGTTCATCTTTTCCCTTTCACTTATTCATCTACTCTTACTTTTTTCATGGTGTCACCGAATATCTCGACTTTAAGTACCCGTGTAAGCTAACAACTCCCAAATTTACACATCCATCAGCTAAGTTCTTTGCCAGTTAAAATAAATAAAAACAAATTTATACATCCAGGTGGTAACATTCTGCCACTGTCCAGTCTTAGATTCTATGTGGCACGAATACTTTGTGGTCTTAACAGCTATTTCAAACGGGACCATGGTTGAAATTGGAGTCCTGACCTTTCCTTTAAGCTACAGCTTACTTGCCACCTCCTCACTTCAGGGAATGGCAAGTCCACATCTTTGTATCCTCTAAATTTTGCAAAAGTCCATGCGTCCTGTGGAAGGGTGCTGGGCCAAAAGCAGCCCAAGAGAGACCGGTCCTTCCAATCGCGTTCCAGGTAGGATCCAGCGTCCTTTTCAGTGATTATTTTAACTGAGCATTATGAGCGAGAAGTCACGAGCCCAGTCCATGGCCAGATTAAACGCCTTTTCACTTGTCCTGTCCCTGGGCGAATGTTTCCCCCTCCTGGGCCTCGATCTGCCTGAGCCTAGAAAGCATCTCTTGGGCGCTGAGTACAAAGGCGGCCCGGAAGCGACGCTCGGTCTTTAAACTCATTAACCTGCAGGAAAACGCGCTTCGAAAGCTCACTGCGCCAAGCCACAAGGTGAGGATAAACTGCATTACCCAGAAGGCATTAAGAGCCTAAACCAATGACGGCCCAGGACAGGGAGCGACTCCCTGACCCTCAGCGGGAGGCGGGATTACCTTTTCTCTCCGGTGACGTCATCTTCCCGCGTTGTTCCTGAGCCTGTCTGGCTTGCGGAGAAGGCCTCAGCAGAGGGCAGTGAGGGTGTTGCCTCCCCCTCCGCATGTCCACCAGCCTGACACGTCCTTCTTCCCTAACGGTGTCCCTTGGGCGCCCGTCGGGACCCTGACCTCTGCACCCGCTCTCCGTCTTCACAACTCGGAACGCGGGGTCTTGGGCTTTATGTCGATTTTTCTCGGGGGAAACTGAGGCTCGGAGTGCGAAAGTCAGCTGACGTCACCCCGTCCGAGACGGAGAAGGACCTGAATTTGCCCGAGCCCGCAGGATCCCGGGCCCCGCTCGGTCCACAAGGTCCCAGGATGGCAGCGTCGTGGACAGAGCCGACACAGGTGAGTGGACTAGGGTTCTGGCCTTGGTGCTGCTCTGCTGGTTTGGAGAGGCCTCCTGGGCGAGGTGGGAGTGCACAAGGCCACTGGGTGTCTCATTGTTGTTTATTTATGGGTAGTGGTCGTGGCTTGTTACTTACTTTATCCGCAGTGTTCCAGCAGTGTCGGGCCTCTAACAGGGGCTCACTCGGTGGTTCAAAGGTGAATGATGCTTCTAAGGGCTCTCGTTACATGTGACATCGATCCGACCTCGTGTTGCCTGCAAGTTCTACCCCGTCCTCCCTAGCCAACCTCTCCTGACTTTGTCCTTCCGTTTCTCCCTTCCGATAGTTTCTGAAGACACTATCCTCATCTTGCAGAGTTCTCTTGAATTTCCCAACCTTTGTCCTTGCAATTCCGTTTGCCTGAGACGTTGTCCCTGTAACTGCATCATCTGTCTTACATCCTAATGGCCTCTGCTCAGATGTCACCTCTTAGGAGAGGTCTTTTTTAACATCAGGTGAAAGTGGTCCCTTCTACACTGGCCCACAGGCTGACACTTTTGTGTAGGGATTTTGGCAGTATTAAAGGATGTTGAGTTTTTCTAGGATGTCATGGGATTAAGGATAAAACAGATTAATTAGAATTATAGAAGCTATCCTTAATTGAATCATTGCTGTGGACTGATAGGTGGGCAGTATGTATCACCTCATTTAATCCTCAGTTTCTTTGAATTAGATTCTCTTGTCATTATTGTTTTGCACAAGAGAAATTTGAGGCTCACAGGGGTTTGATTACCTGCCTCATATAGTTGCAGCCTTTAAGTATTAAAATGATCACATCTGTCATTTTACCTCCCACAGTGGATAGGGAGGCCTGGTAATGACAACTAAGAAATCCTACGGAAGGTAAGCAGGCCTTCTTCTGGCAAGTGGGCTTGGGCATGTGGGATGTGGCATTTCAGGTAGGTAGAACTGTGTGGACAAAAATATTGTATATTGGTTGTTTAAGGAGTCCTCAGGGGACCTGTGTTGTTTCTCTGGTGATTTTCTATATGGTTCTACCCCTCCCATACTAGCTGACATGTTCTAAGAGGGTGAGATCGTATGGTCTTTTGCTGGATGTTTTTTCCTACTATGTTAGGACAATCATCGTGCCCATTCAAGGGCTTGTGTTCTCATTGTTGCAGCCTTGTACATCCTCTCTGACTCTTCTTCCCTGCTCTTGAAGTGTCCCTTGGCCTCAGGAGTGCATGCTGGTAGGATTCAAGTAGGAAAAAGAAGCAGTGGGTCATTGTGGATTCTTCCTGGGCATGTATAAAGCCCAGAAGGCGTGTCCATGGCAATGGAAGTAGGCCCAGGTCCTACCACTTCTGAGGCAGGTGCCACCACCTCAGGTGACTCTTCTATGACATGGGTGATGATAACTACTGTTCTCTGTCTGTGTCTGTGAAAATATTTTCAAGGTGGTGAGGCTGGTCATTATGTCATGTGCCTCTAGGCCAGCTACTTGGGGGATGGGGTGGGAGCATCATGAGTTAAAACCCAGCCTGTGCAAAATAGCAAGACCTTATCTCCGCTCTCACCTAAAAACAAATGCTAAGAATATTTCCATGGTGGGTGGTTGAAATGGATTTATGGATTTAAAGTGTTTCGCATCTTTATTAAATGTGGATTATCTTTGCTGATGGAGGAAAGTCCATGGTTAGAACATAAATCAGGTTCAGCACCTGTAGCTCAATAAGGTGCCAGCCACATACACTGGAGCTGGTGTGTTCCAGTCCAACCCGGGCCTGCCAAACAACGACAACTACAACCAAAAAGTAGCTGGGCATTGTGGTGGGCACCTGTAATCCCAGCTACTTGGGAGGCTGAGGCAAGAAAATCGCTTAAGCCCAAGACTTGGATGTTGCTGTGAACTGTGATGCCATGGCACTCTATCCAGAGCGATAGCTTGAGACTCTGTCTCAAAAAAACAACAACAAACAAACATAGATCAAAGGGATTTGGGTTCAAATTGTGCTTCTGCTGATGAGACCTGCGACTTTGAGTGAGCTGTCTCAACTCCTGGGGCTTAGGTCTCATGTAACATGAAGATGATCATGGTGTTGACCTGAAAGTCTGTAGCCCTTTGCCTCACTGTTCTTTTACAAACATTTCTTCTTTAATTAAATCTTCTTCATTAATCTTTAAGACTTTTGATTATTACTGATGATGCAAATAACAGTTTTGTATTAATCTGGAAATTGAGGCTGAAGGAATAAAGTGAGTCCCCAAGATCATACTGCAGGCATGTGTTGATTTCAGGATTTTGCTTTTAAACCTCGGGAGTCTGGCTCTAGAGCTGGAGACTTGTATTCACTCTCCTGTGACCTGTGAATCCCTCAGCACAAGGCAGGCACACAGCAAGGACTGCCAATACTCTAGTGCTGCTCTTAATATCATTATTGGTATTATTGTAATTATTTTTTCCTATCCTCTATTATATCAGAGTACTTATTGTCTGTGTCTTAGAGTCCACTCAGAATGGTCCTAACCTTGTTTCAGTCTCCAGTGACTTCCTGGATGGAAGACTTCTCTCTCCTCTACACTGTGGTAATCCATCCATGGCAGTATCTGCCTTCCTCTTGAGCCTGGCCCTCTGGAGGAGCTTGATGATTTGGCCTTTGGTTCTCTGTGCATCTTTTGCATTGTTCCAGTGACATGTTTTAATCCTATTCCATAATCCCAAAGCAAACACTGCTACCTCTGTTTAACTTTGCAGGTATCTGTGACCTTTGAGGATGTGTCTGTGATGTTTACGCAGGAGGAGTGGGGGCAGCTGGATTTGATCCAGAGGATCTTGTACCAGGACGTGATGCTGGAGACCTGGGGGCTTCTGGTCTCTTTGGGTAAGACCTTTCTTTCTCCTTTATGAGGCTTTTTCATTCCAGTCTTTGGCTGTAGGCCTGGCTGGTCAGAAAGGCCTTGGGAGCCAGCCTTCCTTCTCCTCACAGCTTTGCTCATTTTCTGGACTCAGCAATTCCTACCTCATCTTGTGTCTCGGTCAGGCAGGATTGTGCAAGAAATAGTTCTCATTTGCTCATGGCCAAAGGACAGGGATGTGTTGAAGGAAAATGGGGGTGTTTTGTAAAACCCAAAAGCAGGATTTTCTTTTTTTTTTTTTAAGACAGAATCTCACTGTGTCACCCTTGGTAGAGTGCTGTGGCATCACAGCTCACAGCAACCTCAAACTCTTGGGCTTAAGCAATTCTCTTGCCTCAGCCTCCCAAGTAGCTGGGACTATAGATACCTGCCACAATGCCCAGCTATTTGTTGTTGTTGTTGTTGTTGTTGTTGTTGCGGTTGTCATTGTTCTTTAGCTGGCCCGGGCCAGGTTGGAACCCACCAGCCTGGGTGTATGTGGCTGGCATCATAACCACACTGCTATAGGTGCCAAGCCTGGTTTTTCTATTTTTAGTAGAGATGGGAGTCTCTCTCTTGCTCAGGTGGTCCTCCCATCTTGTCCTCCCAGAGTGCTAGGGTTATAGGTGTAAGCCACCACACCTAGCCAGAGTGCTAGGATTACAGGTGTAAGTCACCACATCTGGCCAATTCATTAAGTTTAAAAATACATGTTTGGGGCGGCACCTGTGGTTCAGTGAGTAGGGCGCCAGCCCCATATACCACAGGTGGCAGGTTCAAACCCAACCCTGGCCAAACTACAACAACAAAAAAAAAAATAGCCGGGCATTGTGGCTGGCACCTGTAGCCCCTGCTATTCGGGAGGCTGAGCAGCAGGGGAATCACCTAAGCCCAGGAGTTGGAGGTTACTATGAACTGATACACCACGACACTCTACTGAGGGTGATAAAGTGAGACTCTGTCTCTATTAAAAAAAAAAATACACGTTTGTTGTAAGATGTTATCCTTTTCATTTTTGATGGTAAAAGTTCATTCTTTTGTGAAATGTAGGTTTCTTTTCTTTTCTTTTTCTTTTTTTTTTTTTTTGAGACAGAGCCTCAAGCTATAGCCCTGGGTAGAGTGCCGTGGCATCACATCTCACAGCAACCTCCAACTCCTGGGCTTAAGTGATTCTCTTGCCTCAGCCTCCCAAGTAGCTGGGACTACAGGTGCCCGCCACAACGCCCAGCTATTTTTTGGTTATAGTTGTCATTGTTTGACAGGCCCGGGCTGGATTCCAACCTGCCAGGTCTGGTATATGTGGTTGGCGCCTTAGCCGCTTGAGCTACAGGCGCCACCGTGAAATGTAGATTTTGAAGTTTGTACAAATGTTTGTATGTGACCAAATCACATTGGGATTCCTTCCCCAATTTTTATTTTTTAGTAGTTCATGAACTGCTAATGTCTGCAATCCCCAATTCTGCCCTCACTGTTCCCCTATCCCTTCCACAGCCTTCTTGATCCAAGGCTATGGGAGGTTTGATTCACCTTTTTTCACTGCCCTGTAATTGAGCCCACTACCAAGCACACAGCAGAAATGAGTGAACATTTAGTAAGAGATAGCTAATGAGTCCTGGGCTGTGATTCAGGATTGGCCAGACAAGTCTATAGGTCCTAGTGCCTGTGCCATTAACCTCTCTACAGAATGTTTTATGCCTTATACCTCTTATGTTAATAAGCTTTTGGCAGCATGTGATAGATTGGCTGAAACAGTCTTCATGCTGAAGGAAACATATTATCTCGCCTAATAAAAAGCTCATCTGTGGCTTGGCACCTGTAGGTCAGCTGCTAGGATACCAGCAACATACACTGGAGCTGGCAGATTTGAACCCAGCCGGGGCCTGCCAAACAACGACAATTACAACCAAAAAATAGCCAAGCATTATGGCGGGCACCTGTAGTCCAGCTACTTGGGAGGCTGAAGCAAGAGAATCTCTTATGCCCAAGAGTTTGAAGTTGCTGTGAGTTGTGATGCCATGGCACTCTACTGAGGGTGACATAGTGAGAATCTGTCTCAAAAAATAAAAATAAAAAAGTTCATCTGTGAGACTGTCTTCTGGGCTGGTATGTGTCAACCCAGTCATCCGTTTCTTTGCTCTATGTCCTTGGTTCAGGTCTCTAGCCATTTTTCCCTCCCTGAAGTCACAAGATGCTGAGTGACAACAGAAGTGGCAGAAACCCTTATTCAGCTATTCCCTGAATAAATGCTTTGTCTTTCCTTGGAACAGCTGGTTTAAGTCATTCTCAGCCTCATTCTTCTGGTCATCAGGGATGCCATTTGCAAGATGACAGAGACCAAGGGTTTTCCACCTGCCATGGAAGTTGCAGTCACCTGTGGAGTGTTTAAAATCTACTGATGAGCCGGGCGTGGTGGCTCACACCTGTAATCCCAGCACTTGGGAGTCCGAGGCGGGTGGATCGTCTGAGCTCAGGAGTTCGAGACCAGCCTGAGCCAGAGCAAGACCCCGTCTCTAAAAAATAGCTGGGCGTTGTGGTGGGTTCCTGTAGTCCCAGCTACTTGGGTAGCTAAGGCAAAAGAATCACCTTAGTCCGTGAGTCTGAGGTTGCTGTGAGCTATGACACCACTGCACTCTACCCAGGGTGACAAAGTGAGATTCTGTCTCAAAAAATAAATAAATAAATAAAAATTAAAAAATTAAAAATAAATAAAATTTACTGATGTCCTGACCTGACACACAGAGATTTTATTTCGGTTGCAGTGGCAACGAGGCATTTTCAAGTATTTCTTATGCATGAATTACCAAAGCCAGTTAGGAAAGATGTCCGAACAGTGTTGAGATACTGTAGGAAGGAGTTCAAAGGGAATTGATGCTGTCTACATAGGAAGCACTGTTATATGCTGTGTTTGGGGCCCAGTGATGGCTTTTTCACAGTTGCTTTCCAAGTCATAGATCAGCCTTTTGTTTACTTTGATGAGAGTAGCTTCATTTCAAGGTCTTTTCCATTCTGAAGTGCCAGATGAGACTGAGGTTTGTATCTTCCAGCCAAACTCCATATGTCTTCTTTTATTCTCCATGCACAGGTTGTCCTTTGTCCAAACCAGACCTGATCTACCAGTTGGAGCACAGCCAGGATTTATGGGGAGTGGAGGAAAATCTCTCCCAAAGCTCCTATATAGGTAAGAGCTAGCAGCTGGGAAAGTTGGGGTAATGACAGTTTGAAAACAGAAAGGTGAACATTGCGTCTGAATTTTGTGGGAATCTTCCTGTTTTGGCCTCTCTAGGAGCGCATCCATAGAACCATTTAACCTGTGCTCTCTCTGCCCTCCATCATGCTCAGCCCCATCACACTCTTCACAGCTTCTGCATAGGTTCAGGATCTTGGCCCTAACTGCTTGGGTTTTAAAACCAGCTTTAACATAAAACAGCTTGTGACCCTGGGGAAGCTGCATGATCTTGACCTTTGCATGTAAGTTGAGCCATATTAAATCTAACTTTTCTAACATGCATACTCCAAAATTTTGGTGTCTTGGAATATGGAAACTGTTTTGGTCAGCAGTGACTTCTATGCTACACTGTTATTCACAGACCTGGGTGCCTTCTGTCATCGGCATGAGGTGCTAAGGCTTCCCTGGCATCCCCTGGCTGGTAGCAGGGAAGTGAGAGAAGGGAATATAGTACACCCACTTCCACACACATTACTTCCCTTCACATTCCAGTTATAAGACTTCTGTCTCACTTGGATGCAGGGGGCTGGAAATGTGGAGGCCCAAGGAGAAGAGGAAATGGTTTGATGAACATCTGCTCAGTCCACTGTGCTCAATCTGTTTCTAAAGAATTGTAGTAATAGTATTTTATATGTCATCTTGTTTGAAGATGCAGTAGATTATACATGAATCTGTTTCTGATCCAGTTTGGGTAGCCAGTAAAAGTAAGCTATAACATGGCTAAGCAGTGATATTAGCCATAATGATGATATAGCTCATATTTCCACTGCACTCAGAGGAACAAGGCCTTTCTAAGGACAGCTGACCTTTGATCAGTGTGGGTTTGTATTGTACATGTTCACTTATAAGTGGGTTTTTTTCAATAAATATATTCGAAAATGTTTTGGAGATTTGCAATAATTTGAAAAACTCAATGGATGACCTGTATAGTCTAGAAATACTGAAAAAATTAAGAGAAAGGCATGTCATGAATGCACAGATTGTATATAGACACTAGTCTATGTTACCATTTACTACCACAAAATATACAAAAATTTATTATAAATAAATAAAATGTATCAAAACTTGAGTATATAATCTGTACATGATGCAATTTAGAGAGAAATGTACATAATCATAGATGTAGTGTTAGATCACAGGTGCGTAAAATTAACTGTAGTACATATTGTTCTACTGTAATAATTAGCCTTGAACTAAAGATGCAGCAGAAACTTTTCAGATTGTCTTTGGCTTGAGAATCTGGCCCTTTTGGATTCTCTTTCCTATTTCTAGATTTACCATTTCCCCCCCCCCCCAGTGGTAACATAGGACTTTTATTAGAAGTTAGAAAGGAATACAGAAGAAGTAAAAAGCACTAGAGCTTCAGGAAGGGGGAAAGAACTGAAGAACTCCCTGGGAGTCTCCACGTGGGATCTTTTATCTAGGGGTCTTAAGTCTAGAGGATTACACATAGATTTGCCATTCTTTTCTTACTCTGATCTTCACTTGAACATTGGCTTGATTAGGTATCTTGCAGTCCATCCGTACTTATTACTCTTAAATACTTGCTAAGGTTTTGTGTTTTTTTTTTTGAGACAGAGCCTCAAGCTGTCGCCCTGGGTAGAGTGCTATGGCATCACAGCTCACAGCAACCTCCAATTCCTGGGCTCCAGCGATTCTCTTGCCTCTGCCTCCCAAGTAGCTGGGACTACAGGTGCCCGCCACAATGCCTGGCTGTTTTTTGGTTGCATCTGTCGTTGTTTGGCGGCCCGGGCTGGATTCTAACCAATGTATGTGGCTGGCGCCTTAGCTACTTGAGCCACAGGCGCCAAGTCAGTTGTTTTTTTTTTTTTTGTAGAGACAGTCTCACTCAGTAGAGTGCCGTGGAGTCACACAGCTCACAGCAACCCCCAACTCTTGGGCTTAGGCGATTCTCTTGCCTCAGCCTCCCTGTAGCTGAGACTACAGGTGCCCCCCACAATGTCCAGCTATGTTTTTGGTTGTTGCAGTTTGGCCAGGGCCAGGTTTGAACCTGCCACCTTCAGCATATGGGGCCGGTGCCCTACCCACTGAGCCACAGGTGCCACCCAATACTTTCTAAGGTTAATCCACACGTTCTTACATCTTTAATTTTTACTTTCAAGTAGGTTCCCAGGTGTCTATTCTTTGAGTAACCAATACTAAAATATGTTATCTAATACCTGTTGGCTTCCTACTCAGTGCCGGGCTCTGTGCTGAGCACGGATATACAGTGTTTCACTTCATCTTCACTATAGTTTTATCAGGCAGGCACTATGTTTAGCCTCATTTCCTTAGAACGTTACATGGAGTCTTATGACATCTGAGTGTCTTGCTAAGTGCCACAAAAACACCTAATACTGAATTCTGCTGGAACTATGATTTTTGTTGTCTTAAACCATTGTACTCACATGGCCTCTAACTTTTTTTTTTTTTTTCCTTCCAGCACTATGTTGAATAGTAGTGGTGATAGAGGACAACCTTGTCTGGTTCCAGTTCTTTTTTTTTTTTTTTTTTTAATTTAATTTTATTTATTTTTTTTTTAGGCAGGAACTCAACTTTATTGCATCAAGCAGCCACTTATATAGAGCGTGGGGAAGGGGCGGGGAAAGAAGGTGGGGGACAGGGTTCTGCGTGACAGGGTTGGGCCAATGTCATGGTACCACCTTGGCTGTATCTAGGTAGAGGCAGTTTCAGGCTGGGCCTTGCTGAGTCATTGCTACGCAGAAGTAGCTCGATGGATCTACTTCTAGTCAGGCTCCGTAAGTTGCACTAGGCCTCAGGCACATGGCAGGGCCCAACAATTCCCTCCTTTGTTTTTTGTATGGCAGATAAACATAGCCCCTGTCTTAGGTTGCCTGCTCTTGCAGTTTCAGTCTTAACCCGTCATGGGGATACAAACATCAATGGTTTGGTCCCTGTCTTAGGTTGACTGAACGCAGAGTGATCTTACCCGTCTTTGGGTACTATGAATGTAATCCGCCATGCAGCCTCTCCATATCCTGTTTTAGGTTGTCCCAGTTAAAGCAATATTTGTGAAACCATAGATAAATCAAAAATTTGTGTTATTTTTGAATATGAGTTCTGTTGTGGAACTAATGCAGCAGAGATAGCTCATAGTATCAATGAAGTGTTCGGCAAGGATGTGGCTAATGAACTCATAGTATATCAGTGGTTTGAGAAGTTCCATTGTGGTGATTTTAATCTTCAAAATGAGCCATGTGGGTGACCTGAGACGAAGGTAGATAATAATGAGCTGAAAGCCATAGTGGAAGTGAATCCATTTCAGCCAACACAAGAATTAGCAGCAAGGTTTGACATTACTATTCCAACCATATTGGACCATTCAAAACAAACCAGCAAGGGAAAGAAACTGGAAAGATGGGCTCCACATAAATTAAATCAGCATCAGAACAGAAATCATCTCAAAGCTTATCTTTCTTTGCTGTCACAACCTAAAGGGGTACCATTTCTACACCATGTTGTTATGCGTGATAAAAAAGGGATTCTTTTTGACAACTGCAAGCATTCAGCACAATGGTTAGATAAAGACTAGTGCCAAAACACATCCCAAAACTGAAGTCATCAGAGAGAGCTAATGTTGTCTGTTTGGTGGTCCAGCACTGGTGTTACCTACTACAGCTTCATGAAACCTTGTCAATTGCAGTAGGTGTCTACTGCAACCAACCAGATGAAAAGATAGGGATTCTTGCAGAGTATGGTCAATAGAGATTGGTCAACAGAGACAGGCCAGTCCTCTTGCAAGACAGTGCTCAACCATATGTCACACAACGCTTCTCAAACTACAGAAACTATTCTTGGAAACTCTGTCATCCACCGTATTCATCAGACTTTGCACCAACTGACTATCACTGTTTCCAGGCTTTGGAACACTTCCTGCAAGGAAAAAATATTAACTCTCAATGAGCTGTGGAAAACGCCTTTCAAGATTTCATCACCATTCGCTCTTCAGGCTCTTTCACTGCTGGCATAAACAAGATGTTATTAAGATGGCAAAACTGTGTCTATTTAGGTGCCCACTTTGATTAGTTGTACTGCTTCTTTGGTTGGTTGGTTGGTTGGTTGGTTTTTAAGATCGTGTTTTACACTGTTGCCCCAGGCTAGAGTGCATCGGCATCAGCCTACCTCTTAGCCACCTCAAATTCCTGGTCTTAAGCAATCCTCCTGCCTCAGCCTCCTGAGTAGCTGGGAATACTTGCAACTGCCAGAATGCCTGGAAATTGTTTATGTTTTTAGTATAGATGTGGTGTTGCTCTTGCTCAGGCTGCTCTTGAACTCCTAACCTCAAGGGGTGCTCCCATATCAGCCTTCCAGAGTGCTAGCATTATAAGTGTGAGCCACTGTGCAAGGCCTATTATACTATTCTTGACAGACATAATTAACTAAACTTTTGGTTCAAAATTGGACATTGCCTATTTCATAATATTTAATAATTATGGTGGATTTTGGGCTCTTACAGTCTGCTATTCTATCACAATACCATCTACCAACAGAATTTTTTTCTTTTTCAAACTTCTTGGCATTCTTGACATTTTCTTTTTAGAAACTTATGTCTCCATAGTTAGAAAATAGTTTGCCATTGCTTTTTTGAATCTTGGCTTTCCATCATTATCTCAATTCTTTTCTTGTAGAGCTCTTTGCTTCTAGAATTTTTATTAGATATATGTCAGAGTTTCTGATCCTATCCTCTGTGTCTCCTAATTTCTGCCATATTTCCATCTCTTGAGCTCTTTGTACTATATATGGAAAACTACTCATATGTATGTTCTATCTTCCAAATCATTAATTCTCCCTTTATCTCTGTCTAACCTATATTATAACCCATCTACTGAGCTGTAGAATGAGCTTTTCTCCTTTTTAAAATTTCTGAATGGTTCTTTTGAGTTTGAATAATTTATTATTTTTGCTGGCATTTCTATGTGTTTTGTCTGGGAATAGGGTCTTGGCATATGCTCCATCTGACCTTTTGACTCAGAAGTTGTTACATTAATTCTTCAGTGTAACTGGGAATTAGATTCAAGGCATCTTGATTTTAAGAAGATATGATGGTAGAAGTATGAGGAAGGCACCCAGAATCCGTTTATTGTTAGACAGTCCAGAACCCAAGAAGAACAATAGCAAAGCAGGAATCCAAAATTCTTCACATTCATGGAGAAACCATTTTAACAGTTCCTTTACAATTACACTGTGCTCTCTAATAACAGGTTTTCAACATCAAGGGTAGAATGTGGCTTTGTAACTCCAAATGCTTGAGAGAAAACTGTGCCAAAAAGCAGAAGTGTTTGATCCTGTGAGAGATAGTTATTAAAGGACTATTTGAAGCAAATAAATCAGCAAACACTAAGCAGCTGGACACCTGATCCCAGGGCAAGCTTGGAGCCACTCAGAGGCCAG
Source organism: Loris lydekkerianus (assembly GCA_963574355.1). Taxonomy (NCBI): domain Eukaryota; kingdom Metazoa; phylum Chordata; class Mammalia; order Primates; family Lorisidae; genus Loris; species Loris lydekkerianus. The sequence goes on along the minus strand of CAUYPK010005561.1, from coordinate 42,959 downwards.
CTGGCCGGGACACTGCTAATTGGAAATAGACAATCATGGGGTTCTTAAACAGACCAGATCATACTGCTACTTCATTTTTCTTTCTTTTTCTCCTTTGTGACAGAATTGGGGGAAGACACAAGGAACGTTTTAGTTAGCCTCTCAGTAGCCAACAGACTATCTAGAAAAAATGTATGGTTCTGATGGTAGAAAAAATGTATTGTTCTGATGAAGGTGGGAGGTGGTGCAAGGCTAGAAGACTTGTGACTCTAAAAACAAACAAACAAAAAACCCAGAAACACTAAGATTTACTAATGCCCTTAGGGCAAACAGGGTTAATATTAATTGGTGATTGTTAAGCATTAGTACTGACTCTCACCCAAATCCCCTGGAGCCCTGGCTATAATGCAGATTCCTGTGCCTCCATTCAAGTGCTGGATTCAGGTCCTGAATGGGGCTCAGAAACCTGCCTGTTAATAAGAATTTGGATTATTCTGATATGAGTAGTCAAAAAAACACATGTAGGGAAACTCTGGATTAAATTGTGGTGCAACTTATACATGGGTGATGGTAGACATTTCAATTTAGCATTGAAATGTAATTCAGCTTTTAAACAAAATTACTGATTACTAGATCTTAGCATTTACTTATTTGAATAAAGTCTCTTTCATTCAAAAAAAAAAAAAAAACTAGAATAGAAAGCTATGCTCACGGGACTTCTCCGTTATCCACACCTGTGAATAAGGCATCCTCTGTGCAGCTCACCCAGGGTAGATGATCTCACACAGGGGTTCTCAACCCTGAACGCACATTAGATCTTATGGGACACTTATTAAAAATACTAGTGCCTGGGTTCCACCCAAAATCATTTAAATGTTAACATCCGGGGGTGGAGCCCAGCTATCAGCAATTTTTAAAAGCTTGCCGAGCAATTGAGCAATTCTCACGCACAGCCAAGTTCAAGAACTACTGGCTTTAAGAACTAAGGGGCTAATCTTCTAAACCAAATCCCTGAAAGCAGAGGCAAACATCACTGCCTGTTTCTTAAATGACACTCAAGCTGGAACTAAGAAATAATTAGACATCTGGTGAAAAGAGCAATATTTCAGAATGTATCCAAAAAGCACGCTGCCTTAGAATTCACAAACGCGGATTTTGCATGTAGGACCTCTTGCGGCGTTAACACCAGACGATGCCTTTAGTTCCAACAGCCCTGACTGATAAATAGGAAAATTCAGCCCCATTCTCAGTCAAGTATTGGCTGCGGTAGAAAATTAGCCCAGTCGTCATCATTGATTAAGCAGTATTTTTCAAAGTCTCTATTCATCAGGAAAGGGATTCCAGTCAACAGATTGACAGATTATTTTAGTAATTAGCTAGTGGTTTTCATCAGGTTAGCAAAATGCTTTATAGCTGAGATTCGGTCAAGCAATAGCTCCTGATATTGACAAAAGCAGCCTCCCAGCACCTTTCCCCCACCCGTCTGACTCTCCCAGTCAGGCAAGGCAGTAAGTTCATCCCACAGACCCTGCTGTTGTTTTCATCATGGTCTCACTCTTTCCACCTCCCTTTACACTCCAAAGACAAGATAAGTTTTGGATTTTGACTTGACAAGAATATTCAAATCCCCCTTCTCAATTTTTCTTTTCTAAATGAAACAAGATTATATTTTGAATGCTTTTTGTTCCCAAAGTGCCTTGCAACTGCAAGGTATTTTTATAGGCTTCTCTGCACTCTCCATCTTTTTCACATCTCTTAAATAACAGTTTCGGCAACTGGTGCCAACCTAGCATTCTCCTAGAGATGGTTTTCCTTGGGTAGATGCCTTGGGAAGGTGGGCAGTTGGCAGTGAAGGGACCAGAGACTCCTCCGCTCTTGCCTTGAACTCAGCACCAGATCTTTGTGCAAGCAGCCTTGCTAGAAGTCCATTTCTGTGGCCCTTAACAATTTCACTGCAGAAGGTGCTTTAGTGTCATGCAAGGAAGGGAGGACTCGGAGCCCAGGAGCCCAGAGATGCATGTGTTAAGTTGCTGCCTTTTATAGCTGGGAGACCTTGCGTAAGCCATTTAACCTCTGGAAGCTTGTTTCCTGTTCTATGGAAGGGAAATAAAAACCTATCCTGCCTCCCTTAATAGATCATCATCAGAATAGATCTGGAAGACCTCTGTACATTGTGAAGCCAGATATAACCCCAAGGTTTTGTCATTAAACTGTGTGATCCATGCACCCCTGAATTCCATCCTTCATGACAAAGAAAGCCATCAACATCAAATGCACCACGGAAGGACCCCTCTGGGAACACACGACAAGTTCTCCTTCCTACTCTCTGAATTACTGATGGGGGTGGATATTCCCAAGGCATAGAAAATTCTGTTGGCCTTGGTCCCCTAAGAGCTGTCATAGAAAATATGACAAGGAAGCCTAGAACAAAATACAGGGATTAAGGGATTTCAAAGAAAGGGGTTTTGTTTAAGCAAAGACCTTTCCTACAGAGATCTTTAAACCAGTAAGGCTCTTCACTCGCCCCAGATGGTTTACAGGGTGGCCCAGTCTGAAGGCCCCCAGAAGGCCAAAATGACCTCTATGAAAGAAAGCATCACACTCTCTGAGGAGCCTAAATCATAAGTAAGGCAATCTAGCTTCCAGTTGGTAGGTTGTACTGGGTCAGCCAAAACCTCCATCAGAGAACAAGTATTTGGCCAACATTAAAAATAGAATCATGTACATCTGTACCAAGATATTTTCATTTTAAATGAAATCTGAATTTGCTTCCCATATAGAGAAGGAATTATCATTATCCAAACAGTAAGCTGGCTTACACTCAGGATAAAGTCTGTTCCTAGGAATGAATTTCACATTAAATGTAAAAGATTCAATGTGGAAAATGTACACAGTATGAATACAGTTTTAAAATTCTGTTTTAATAGAATCAGGGAGCAGTGGTTGCTCAAGCCCCCAAGGCAATTGTTCTAAGAAGCTTGATATTTAGCGACATCTAGTGGTGTCAGACATGAACGCCTTCATGGCTATTACTTTCAGGATGGCAACACAATGAATTCGCTGAACTTACCTATTTGGTCAAAGTCTAGGTTTTTGCAATTCTCATTGTCACTTGCCCATTCCCCATAGGCCAGACTTTGAGAAATCACATCTAATAGCAGAATATGGTAACAGCAGTGCATTTTTATTTAAATTGGTGCTTACCATAAATCTTCCTCCTTAAGACACAATAGATGATTACACTGGCAAAAGTATGGCATTTGCAGGCCAATAATCTAAAATATATTGCCTGGTACTGGCCTACTTCAACAAACAGTATGTTAAAGAGACAGCAGCATTAAAGAATGACTTTATTGGGCAGTGTCTGTGGCTCAGTGAGTAGGGCGCTGGCCCCATATACCAGGTTTGAACCCAGCCCCGGCCAAACTGCAACAACAAAAAAAGAGCCAGGCGTTGTGACAGGCGCCTGTAATCCCAGCTACTCGGGAGGCTGAAGCCAGAGAATTGCCTAAGCCCAAGAGCTTGAGGTTGCTGTGAGCTATGATGTCATGGCACTCTATTGAGGGTGACAGAGTGAGACTCTGTCTCTAAAAAAAAAAAGAATGACTTTATTCAGGGAATGCAGAGCATATTCCCTTTTGAAATAATAAGACTTTATAAAATTATTTCTTATCAAAGAAAGGTAGCTAACCTCCCTTTTACACAATGAATTTAATGTTCTTTAATATCATACCATCCAAACCTGGCTAGCAGAATTCTATCTTACTGGTCTAGCATATTCCATAACAGTAAGGTTTCTCTGTAACAAGACAATACCTTTCCAATGTACTTTACAAAACCCAAAAGTGTTCCAGCGGCCACAGCCTTATGCTACTGAGATACCCTTTCCTCTGAGGCCTTTATTATCAGGAAGCCAGTGAAGGTCTCTGAGCAAATCAGCAGTGACAGGAGCAAGGATCATTTCAAGCAGACAGAGAATAGCACTCAGATGGGACTGCTTCCAGCAGAGGAAAACAGAAATTGCTTTACTTCTTATTCTCATCCCTTTTTGGAAATTCTCCTGGGATTTTGCAAAAGTACTTTTTTTTTTTTTTATTGTTTGGGATTGATTGAGGGTACAAAGAATTCTGTTACAATGATTGCATTTGTTAAAGTCCCTCTTACAATTATGTCCCACCCCCAAGAGGTGTGTCATACACCGTGACCCCCCATGTCCCTCCCTCCTCCCCTCTGCCCTGTACTTCATTCCCCTACCCCACCCTCTTGTATCAGCTCATCTACTGCCTTCATATTAAAATAGAGCACATTGGATTCTTGCTTCTCCATTCTGATCATGCTTTACTAAGAAGAACATGCATGTTTCACCCCCATTCAGGTTAATACAAAAGATGTAAAGTCTCCATCTTTTTAGTGGCTGAATAGAATTCCATGGTATACATATACCACAGCTTGTTAATACATTCCTGGCTTGGTGGGCTTTTAGGATGTTTCCACATTTTGGTGATTGTAAATTGAGCTGCAATTAACAGTCTAGTGCAAATGTCCTTATGATAAAAGGATTTTTCTTTTCTTCTAGATAGATGCTCAGTAATGGGATTGCAAGATCAAATAAGAGATCTAGCTTGAGTTCTCTGAAGATTTTCCATACTTCCTTCCAAAAAGGTTGTATTAGTTTGCAGTCCCACCCGCACTCTCTCCACATCCACACCAGAATCTGCAGTTTGGAGACTTTGTGATGTGGGCTGTTCTCACTGGAGTTAGGTAATATCTCATGGTAGTTTTGATTTGCATTTATCTGATGATTAGGGACAACTAGCATTTTTTCATATGTTTGTTAGCTATTCATGTCTCTTTAGAGAAGGTTGTATTCATGTCTCTTGCCCAGTGATAGATGGGGTTGTTGGCTCCTTTTTTATTGATTAATTTGAGTTCTCTATAGATCCTGGTTATCAACGTTTTGTCCAATTCATAATATGCAAATATCTTTTCCCATTCTGAAGGTTGTCTATTTGCTTTGGTTGTTTCCTTAACTGTACAGAAGCTTTTCAGTTTAATTAAGTCCCATTTGTTTATTTTTGTTGTTGTTACAATTGTCACAGCACTCTTCTTCATAAAATCTTTCCCCAGGCCATTATCTTCAAGTGTTTTCCCCATACTTCCTTCAAGGATTTTTATTGTTTCATGCCTTAGATTTAAATTTTTCACCACCTCCTCACTGTGTTCACTGAGCTATGACTCTGGGTAAGTTCCCTGCACCAGTCCCTCCAGGCTCAGCTGACTGATCCTTCTGGTCCACCATTTTTTTCCACCCTCCACCCCTCACCCAACAAAAGTACATTCATTCATTCAACAAATAGTTTAAGACCAAAATCAGAAAAGAATAGTAGAGAAATAAGGCTTTTATGGGATATTTTTGTCTTAGGCATTGCATTTGCAGATGATTTCTGGAGTCCAAATTAAAACTATGATTTGAGCTTGAATAAGTTGCTTCAAGCTTCACTGTTCACACATTCCTCCCAGAAATCATCCTAAAACCACGCCTGTCCCCTTTATCCAGGCTGGTTTTAAGCCTCAGGAGAGACCCCTAGTGCTCAGAAGCAGTAACTGCACCAAATGTAGCTCACTGTGGCTTGTTCTAGGCTACAGCCAAGCCCCAGGGAAGACCTGGAACATTCTGGCGCCCAATCTGAAAATGTGGGGTGGGAGGGAGAAGGGGGCTTAGGTGGAGGCTGGGGATACCTCAACAGCAGGTCCGGATGAACAACCTCCTGACCCACAGTCAGCCTCCCTGGGCATGAGCAGCTTCCTCCCATAACTCTAAGGTGATTAGGAAAAGCAACCTGCAGACCTGGCTGGCTGGCTGGCTGCTTGCGTGAAATATTTGCATGGCTTGCTTTGAGATTTCGTTCAAGTATCTGCATTTTTTTCCCTGGGAATGGCCTTTCCTGACCACCTATTTCACATATCCCACCCTGCCCCACTCACCACCAAAGCCCTTGTCTGATCTCTGACATCGTCGTCCTGGCTGCCACCAGGACTTCCGCCTAGATGTGCCGCAAGCATTTCACCCTTAACATGTCTACAGCGGAACTGGGGACCCGCTCTTCCTCCTCCTCCTGGGCTCCCCGTCTCAGTTATTGACACCGTCACCGCCTGGACACTGAAGCAGACATTCTGGGCTCATCTGTCCCTTCTTCCCCTGCACCTCCCCCGTTCTCTCCCCCAAACCCCACTCATGCTGATTCTTCCCTCTAGATCTCTCTCCAACTTGTCACCTCTGCTGTTTCTGCCTCCCTTTAGACTCTCGTTGCCTTTTATTTCTCACTTGGCCACTGAAATAACCTCCCTTCCTTCAGGCTCAGCTCCTCTAATTCAGTCTACATAGCTCCAGCCCGTGGAACCTCCCACCTGGTAAATTTCTCCTCTGGGTCTTGCACAGGACCAAGTCCCCCGCTCTCCGTCACCTGGATCCTAAGGCCGGTCCTTTGCCATCCCCCCCTCCCCCAGGGTCAATGTGTGCGCTCACACAGGTGCGTCCACAGTGGGACAACCCACCCTCTCCTATGACCCAAACCACCATGTGCCCTTTCCTCTGACTGAAATCCCTCTCATCTTCCCAGACTGCCGCTCTCCCTCTCAGCCTCCTTCTCATGGATTTAGTTACTCCTTCCTCTGAGTTTTCATAAACTTTGCTTTATCTCTATTCAAAAACTTCCTCATATATTTCTCCTAAGAATTTTGATCGCCCGTATGTCTCCTCCACTAGACTGCAAAATCCTCAAGGGGTGGCACAATATCTTTATTATTCTATGTACCTCTAGCATTTGGCATAGTACCAAAAACAGGTTTGATGCCACAATCAATGTTTGTTGAATGAATAAAAATTGTAAGCCTGTTGGTTACAGCAACACAGAGAGCTTGTGAATACCACTCTGCTGTTTCAGAGTCTCCATTATTCATGCCTTTCCCTTTCTTCCTCTCTAGCCAAACCCTGATTTGGACCTATGAGACATGAGAAATGATTTTTCTGAAGGCTTCTCAAGCTTCCAAAAGCAGCTCTTACTCTCTTTCTCTGGACATTGCCAGGTGCAGACATAAGCCCCGCTACAAGCCCAGGAATAAGTCAAAGAACAGCAGAGCGAGAGCGCTCCAGGAAGACAGGGCCGGAGCCCCTGAAGGCCACCCTCCCTCGGGACTACCAGAGATAGGCGCCCAGAGACCTCTTTTTAAGTCCTTCAGAGCTCTTATGCTATTGTTCTTGTAATTAAAATCATCTCACCTGAAACATACATTTGAAATAATATACATACACATGCATTTGAAAAATATCACTTAATCACTCATGTCCTGCTTGATTATGTAAAATTATGTTTTTATTACCCTTCCCCTGTGTCTGTCAAATAAACATTATGTAAGTTCTCACGTAATGCCATTCATAGGTTCTTAGAAACTGTAACTTTAATCAAAACCCTATATAATGAAACCAGTCTTATAACAGGCTAACTGGTATAAAAAGAGTTAAGTGCCTGTGGACTATTTCTGCATACACACAAAAAATCAACAAACTTTTAAATACCCAGACACTTCTAAAATTAAACATTGAAAGAAATAGGAGCTATGAACACATTTAAGAAAGATCAATAAAAACAAGTCAGATAATTATGTATTTATTACGGTTCAGGAGCCTATCTCAGCAGCTCAGGCCACAAGGTGGGAACCAGCTCTGGATGGGATGCCAGCCCATGGCAGGGCACACTCACACCCACCCACATTCACTGGCCCTGCGTCCATGTGGACACTTCAGTTCCCCTAATGTGCACAGCTGTAGGAGGTGAGAGGGAACCAGAGTACTCAGCACAAAGCACAGACCTGGGGAGATCATGCAAACTCCACACAGACAGTGGCCCTGGCTCAGGAAGCTTTTTCCTCATCAATGTTATAACAAAATGATGCTGAACAAAATGACATTATTAGAGGACCAGCTGCTCTACCAGTTTAAGGAAAACTGATAGAGCAACCAGAATCAGCTCAAGTTCATTACACAACATCGACTGACAGACCCAGTCACCTTTTGACAAAGCTTGTCTAATAGCTAACATCCTGATGAGTACAAGGACAGAGGCCTGTCAGAACAGAGTTCAGGTGCAGATCCCCGTCACTGCCCCATACTCTTGCCCTGGCTTTGGTCACTACAGTTTATTGTTGTGTCCATCAGTCTCTTGACTGGTTAAAACTAACCTTGGAACGATAATGTTAAGGGCCCTTAGCCATCAGAGTAAAGCTCCACAGAGCTGCCAAACCAAATTGAAAGCTAAGAGAACAAACACAAGCAAATCTGGGCCTCCACTGGGACTGGCCCTTGTGAAATCATGATATGTATGTATACAGTATGTTTTCATCCACAGTGGGGCTCCCAGCTCCCACATCCTTTGTTACAGTAAACAGAATCTCTCTGATCTTCTCCTGCCCTCCTTGCAAAGGTCCTGCCAAAGAAGGTCCTGCCCCACAGCCTGGAGGGAAGAACGCTGCACAGAGAGGCCCAGAAGAGTCTGAGCAGATGGGTCTTGCTGGGCTTATTTACATCACACATCACACCCTCTTCCCATCACATTTCAACACAGTACCCAGGCCCCAGTCGTGCCTACATAATGAGGCCTCCATGAAAACCTAAAAGGACAGGGTTTGAAGAGCTTCCAGACAGCTGACCATGTGGAGGTTCCTAGAGGGCAGTGTCCCCAGGGAGGACACAGGAGCTCCTCACCTCTGCCCCACACTCACCCTGGACATCTCTTCACCTGTTTCCTTTGTAATGTTATTTATAAGTCTGTAAACCTAAGTGTCTCCCTGAGTTCTGTGAACCACTCCCAAAGAGTGATCATGGGGACCCCAACTTAAAGCTGGACTGCCAGAAGTTCCAGAGGCACAGACTTGAGATTCATATGAGAAGGAACCCGGGGGGGCTGCACCCTCCGCTGTGGGATCTGACACTATCTCCAGGTAGATAGCAATGGAATGGAATATGGGACACCAGCCGGTGTCCACTGCAAAACTGATGACTTGCTTGATGGTGGGGAGGAATGCACACGTTTGGTCACAGGAGTCTTCCATGATGATTGCTGTTGTGTTGTGAGTGAGCAAAACAGAAAAAGCACTGGGGTTTGAGTTCTACTGGCTGGGTCAGTGTTCACTCAAGGAAGCAAAACCCCTGGGGATATTTTGGGGAGAAAGGGATTTAAGCATCAAATTGGTCAGAGAAGCAGCAGGAGGCTGAAAGACCATGAGAGAAATGAGGTGTGATGTGGCCACAGAGCACAAAGGAGCGTGGGGATTTACCCGAAAGTCAGAAAGTTGCTGCTGCCTGTGGACAGGCACCAACACTCAGCTCCGCTGCTGGAGAAGCCAAGAGTGGCTGCACGCAGCCACTCACTGAGGACGGAGGCTCCACCAAGGCAGACACGAGGGCTCCCCACATGCCCCCAGTTTAGTCCCCTTCTGTGGGAGCACCGAGAGTGTGGTTTGCAGATTTCAAGCTGCCATGGAAAAGGGGAGAACATGCAGAGGACATATGGGGCTTCCTGCCCCTGCCTCCAAGGTCAAATGACATAGAGACCAGGTGCTGGCTATGACAATCTCAAAGGCATGTGATGTTCAAGATGGTTCGTGTGTTTTGGCAGATGACTCTTGTAATCAAGGAGGCAGGGTCCGACTATGCAGGTGACCCTTTAGAGGGCAGGAAGCCACAGTTTATTACTTCCTCTCTGGTGGTCACGTACATGTGGCGTTCAAAGGCACACTCACAAGAGTTTGTCACTTTTCCCTTTATCCTGCCTGCTAGTTCACACACAGGCCACATCTCTTGTCTTTCTGTTTGTTTGGGGGTTTCTTCCATGTTCTCTCCATTACCCCAAGACCCCCTTTCTTTTCAGATAGGTCTTGCTCTGTAACCCAGGCTAGAGTTCTGTGGTGTCATCATAGCTCATAACAGCCTCAAATTCCTGGGCTCAAGCAATTCTCCTGCCTCACCCTCCTGAGTAGCTGGGACTATAGGCTCCTGCCACAACGCCCAGCTAGTTTTTTTATTATTTTGTGGAGACAGGGTCTTGCTCTTGGTCAGGCTAGTCTCCAACTCAAGCAATCCTCCCACCTCAGCCTCCCAAAATGCTAGGATTACAGGTGTGAGCCACCATGCCTGGCCTAATCCCCATCTTTTTAAACTAATCTTGTGATGCCTCCCCAGAAGCCCTTCTCAATGAACCTCGAAAGGAAGAGTTAGTTCCCAAGTCAAACAAATCTCCTTTTTGTTACTATTGATCATTCTTTCAACAAAAGACAAAGTGTTACTATAGTGACAGAATGCCTATCTTTCCCCCTTATCTTCCTGAGACCACCTCCCAAAGAATGAGAGGTGAAATATCCTGGAGTAACCAGACCTAGTTTGGAAATATGTCAGAGCACAGCGGGTAGCTACCAATGTACATCTTATTTCTGAACGTGCTGCCTTGAGACTTCCAGAACCTGCCCCCAAGGAAGAATCCCCCTCTTCCCCTCCTCACACTAATACCATGTGCCGGGTCAGCAATAAGCTCCATCCGGAGAATACCCTCTCTTCCTGATTTAGCTTAGGAACGTAAGCCAAACCACTAAGTCAGGCTATTTAAGGATCACATCTACGGTGACTGATTCTAAAGCCATAATCTGGATGACTGTGAATACTTCATTCAAGCCTCAAACCAATTCCAAAGGCCAACAGTGAGTAAATATCACAAACTGCAAGCTATCTTCCCTGCTTATTTCACCTCTGAGCACTAGGAAAACCACATTGCAGAAAATAAAACCCTACTTGGCTGGCCTCTACCTCCCTCCAGTCCTAACATTTGGGTCCCCACCCACGCTATCAGAAGGGAGGGCACAGAGATCAGGAAGGAGAAGGTAGCAGGCATGTGGTGCACCTGAGGCCACCTGACACCATGAGGATGTCCCCCTCCCTGTGTCTGCCTCAGACTGTCAGCACATCTAGACACCTGCTGGCCTCACAATGCCTCTTTCAAAGGGATGGGGGACAGAGAGAGACAGAGAGAACTGGGTACACCAGGATACCTATCACTTACCTGGGTGGCAGTGAAATAGACCTGTACCTGAATGATACCTTTTAAAGGATATTAAAAAGGCTATTTGACAGTCAGCTGTGGCAGTAGCTTATCAGGTTGTCTGAAATTTTCATGCATCACTTCAGGGCACCAGAACATTTTTTGACCTAAAACTTCATAGTAATCAAAAGAAACGCTCACAGCCCATAATATTGCCACTGAGTAAACCTCAGTGACTACCTTCCATCTCCAACAGGAATTTATTCGGCAGATCCAGCATCACTCATTCCCTCCTGGTTAGGATAACAGGGTCTACTCTAGAGTCCCAAGATCTCTAGAGGAAGGGATGGTAGCAGCAAGGTGCAGTGTATCAGAGTAGGCTAAGAACATAGGTTCTGGAAGCAGACAATCCTAGTTGTGATCCCTGACTCATCCACTTATTGCTGTGTGGCCTTGGGCAGTTTACTTAACCTTTCTGGTCTCAGTTTCTTCACCTGTAAAATGGGGTTGTTAGTAATAGTGCTGAAGTAGGAAGAATTCTAAGATGGTCCCAAGATCCACATCCCCTGGTGTATACACCCTGCCTAATCCCAGGATTGTGAATATGATAGGTTTCCCCCCATGATTAGGTTATGTTATACAGGCAGTCCCTGAGTTACAAACATCTGACTTACATATGAATCACATTTATGAATGGAGGCTATTATAGGTAATGGGTAAATGTACCTGTTCCAACTTACATACAAATTCTACTTAAGAACAAACCTACAGAACCTATCTCATTCATAACTGGGGACTGCCTGTAGTGCACTGCTGACTGTAAGAAAAGGAGATGATCTGGGTGGGCCTGACCTGGTTGGGTGGGGTCTTTAAAAGCAGTGGGAGAAGTCAGAGGGATACACTCCTGCTGGCCTGGAACTGCTAAGGGCCAGGTGGCAAGGAATGGGAGAGGCCCAATGATTGAGCTGACAGCCAGTAAGGAAATGCACATCTTACCCCCCTAACTATAATACAAGGAACTAAATCCAACTGACAACCTGAATGGGGCTGGAAGTAGATTCTTCCCCAAAGCCTCCAGAAAGGAGCACAGCTCAGCTAACACCTTGATTGCAACCTTAATCAGATCTGGAGCAGAGGCCTCAGCCAAGCCACGCACAGACTTCTGAGCTACAGAAGCACGAGAAAATAAATGGTTGTTGTTTCAAGCCACTAAACTTGTAGGAATTTGTTATGCAGCAAGAGGAAACTGACACAAGTACTGACTCTGTATAGTTTTGCTAAGAAAAAAATACATATAAACCATTGAGCATGGTTTCTGACACAGTAATTTTTCAATATATGTTAGCAATTATCTTCATTGATGGATCAACAACAGAGCATTGAAAGAAAAGAAAAGGCTTTACTGCTTTAAATTCTTACCTTGGAAAAACTACTAGGCCTCTCTGAATTTCAGCATCCCCATTACTAAAGTGAAAGAGTGTTGCTCCATAATGATATGGCATAGAGTCCTTACAAATGGTAGCTCATTTAATTGCTCCAATGAAGGTAATACAACAATTACCCCCATTTCAGAAATGAAGACACAGATTCACAGAGGTCAAGTGGCTCACCTAAATCACACACAAGTGTACCAGACTGAGGTCTCAAACCCAGGCTTTCTGTCTTGTGTTCTTTCCAACTACCCTTTACTCCTTCAAAGAACACTTGTAGTTCTGCAAGTGTTTGAGTCAACAGTATTTGCGACAGCTGTTGGTCTTGGTGGCTGGATTTTTTTGCACCACCTTCTCCATTCTCTTCTCTTTGTGAGCCAATATCCACCTGACCATGGCCAAAGCTAGCTTCTTTCTCCAGCTGTACTGTGGGGTCTTTATCCTACAATGCGTGGATCCCAACTTGGAGGCAGAGATGAGGTTGGGGAGGGAACCTCAAAGGGAGAGCCATTAACCAAAACTGGTCACGTGGTCACACCACCTGAAACACAGACTCCCAAAACTTCTACTCTCTGGACCTCAGAGGTCAGTTCCCAACAAGCCATAAAGTAACAAAGCCCATCTCCATGGAAAACACCTGCATGTGAGGTTTCAGTTCATTATTATTTTATATTCCTTTCAAAGTGAAGGAGGAATAAAAGGGTAAGACACAGGGTAAATAAGGGTAATAGTTTTCCTTCCTGATTCATTCTGAAATATCATCTTTAAAACTTCTTTAATTATTTCATTAATTCAAAAAAACCTCTGTAGTGAAGTCCTTCCAGCCCCAATAGCTTAATTTAGATGATCACTCTGGCAATATGAGTCACGGTGCCTCCTTCCCATGCTGGGTCTGAAACTTAAGTGATTAAAGAGCACCCTCCAGCGTCCTTTCAGCCAACACTTAACCAAGCCCCATTTAGGATCTGGCACGGAGCTGGAGCTGCCTAAGACAGGAAAAGTTCAGAATAACGTTCATATTCTCAAAATGTCTCTAAATTAATTTCAAAACACTATCAATCTACTTGTGAAGGTTAATTTTATGTGATATAATTGGGCCATGGTGCCTAGATGTCCAGTCAAACATTATTCTGCATGTTTCTGTGAGGTGTTTTGGATGAGATTAACATTTAAGTTAGTAGACGTCAAATAAAGCAAATCACCATAATGTGGGTCAGCCTTATCCAATCAGTCAGTCAAAGGTCTGAACAGAATCAAAGATGGACCTTGCCTGAGCAAGAAGATATTCTGCTAGCAGACAGCCTTTCTATTTCCCCAGGATCAGTTCTTCCCTGGGACTCAAGTCTACTGGCCCACCCTGCAGATCTGGACGTGCCAGTCTCCATAATCATGTGAGCAGCCACTGCCTTGAAATAAATATTTTGATAGATTGATAGATAACACCTATTGGTCTATTTCTCTGGAGAGCCCTGACTTATATAATACTGAAGGTGATTCTCGAACCATAAAATGTCATGAGTCTAGGTAGTACCTGGAGCTTAGTGGTTATGGTGCCGGCCACATACACCCAGGCTGGTGGATTGAAACATGGGCCAGCTAAACAACAATGACAACTGAAAAAAAAAAAAAAAAAAAAAAAAAAAGCCAGGCATTGTGACAGGTGCCTGTAGTCCCAGTTACTTGGGAGGCTGAGGTAAGAAAAACGCTTAAGCCCAGGAGTTTGAGGTTGCTGTGAGCTGTGATGCCAGGGTACTCTACCAAGGGTGACATAGTGAGAGACTGTCTCCAAAAAAAATATCATGAGTCTAATTAGAAGTGACAGATGTTTAGGATAAGAGGCTAAGAGTGTTCAAAGATTAAGGACTGAAAACTGTGTCTCAAAAGAGAGACTCAAAGTGGGCCAAGAAAAGGAGGAAGAGCCAGGGGAGGAGGACGTGCACTCACAAAGTAGCGACAGCTGCTGGACACTGAGCAAAGCTCTGGACTAGGCCCTGCGCTACGTTCATAATTTTATTCAGTCCTTACAGAATCCTGGTGGATGGCCAAAATCCAAAACACAGACAGTGCCAAATGTATGTTGGCGAGCATGTGGAGCAACAGGAGTCCTTATTCATTGCTAGTGGGAAGGCAAAATGGCATGGCCACTTGGGAACATAATTTGGCAGTTTCTTACAAAGCTAAACATATGCTTACTATACTCTCCAGCAATCATGCTCCTGGGTATTTACCCCCAATGAATTGAAAACTTTTTTCAACACAAAAGCCTATACACAAATATTAATAGCAGATTTATTCATAATTGCCAAAACTTGGAAGCAAGATGTCCATCAATGGACTAATAGCAAACTGGTTCCATACTACAATGGAATGTTATTCAGTGATAAGAAATGAGCAGCGCATGGTGGCTCATGCCTACGATCCCAGCACTTTGGGGGCTGAAGCAGGAAGATCACTTGAACCCAGGAATTTGAGGCTGCAGTGAGCTGTGATCATGCCACTGCACTCTAGCCTGGGCAACAGAGCAAGACCCAGTTTCAAACACACTCATCCATATTTTTTTAAATATAAAAAAAAGAAGAAGAAAGAAGAAATTAATTATTAAGCAATGAAAAGACATAGGGCAGCAGTTCTCAACCTGTGGGTCCCAACCAATGAAAATACATCCTGCATATCAGATATTTACATTACTATTCATAACAGTAGGAAAATTACAGTTATGAAGTAGCAACGAAGATAATTTTATGGTTGGGGGTCACCACATGAGGAACTGTATTAAAGGGTCGCGGCATTAGGAAGGTTGAGAAGCACTAACATAGAAGAATCTTAAATGCATATTCTAAGTGATAGAAGCAGGGCTTAAATAGGCTACCTACTGTGATCCCAACTAGATGACATTCTGGGAAAGATAAAACTATGGAGACAGTGTGGGGGGGGGGGGGGGTAGCAGTGATTACCAGGATCTGTGGAGGAAGGAGGAAGCACAGGGGATTTTTAGGGCAGTGAAACTGTTCTGTACCATACTGTCATGATGAGCACATGATGTGCATTTGTCAAAACCCACAGAACTATAAAATATGAGGGATGAGGACTGGGGGTACATGGGAACTCAACTGTACTTTCTGCACAATTTTTCTATAAACCTAAAACTTCCCTAAAAAAATCAAATCTATTAATAAAAAATTTTAAAATCTTATGGGATAAATATTATCCCCATTGAAGGTAAGCAAACCGAGGCACAGAGAGGTAAGTAGGAGGTAATACAACACAACTAAGCAACAGCAGCTTGGTGAGCAGGGCTCCGCAGCCCTCACACAAACCCTCCATGTCCCAACACCTGCCAACAATTCGTGCATTCCCTGCAATAATTCTCATGTATGCCGCTCCCCTTTTCACCGCGTAATAATTCTTACCTATGTCTTGCTCTTGACCTCCATCTCTGAAGCCTGCACAGGGCCAATAAAGGTCTGGTAAACGACCTTAATCCATTCAGGGTTCTGACCTGGTCAACTGCAGACCCCTTCACTGCAGCCTCCCCTCCCTGTTAGCTTGTGGGCTTTTATGTGGCAGAGACCTCTCCCTACTCCCAAGGCTTCCGTACATCAGATACCCCCAGGGTGACCTTCTCACCACCCACTCAATCCAGATCAACTCAGGGACTTCCTTGGGACGTACGGGGCACACTAAACTGCAGACGTTAATGTGCACACATGCTACGGTGAAGGCGTCGCCACAATCAAGGCAACAAACATTTCCATCCCCCCCAAACTCTGCCGTGCTCCTTCTGCAGCCAATACTGGGTCACTCAGCTGCCTTCTGTCCCAGCAGACGGCCCTCCACCTCCTGGAGTTGATACAGTGCAGAGATACAGTATGGCCCAGTGGTAGTCTGTCTCTCACGCAGCATGACAATGTTGAAGTTGGCCCACAAAGTCGTGTGTCAGTGCCACATCTTGTGTCACAGTCAGGCAGCGTTCTGTGCTGCGCTGCTGTCTACTCACACTCCTCTCCATGGTGTTTGTTTTCTGTTTGGCGTTATTACGGAAAAGCTGATATGAATATTTGTGTACAAGCTCTCCTGCACACGTTTTTATTTCTTTAGGTAAACACCTAGGAGTTGAAGGGCTGTGTTGTACAGTAGGTATATGTTTAACTTTGTAAGAAACTACCAAACTCTTTTCCAAAGTGATTATACCATTTTACATTTCCACCAACAGTCTCTTGAGAGTCCCAAATGCCCTACATCCTGGCCAATACTTCACATGATCAGCATTTTGTTGTGGTGTTTAATTTTCTTAGTTTGCCATTCAAATGGGTGTAGTGTAGCGGTATCCCACTGTGGTTTTATTCAAATTTGCTGATTAATGATGCTGAGCTTATTTTCATGTTTATTGTCATTTTGTCTTCCTTTTGTGTCATGTCTATTCAAATCTTTTGCTCCCTTTCTTCTTGGATTTTATTGTCTTATTTATTTATTTTTAGAGATGGGCTTTCACATTGTCACACAGGCTGGAGTGCAGTGGTGTGATCAGAGCTCACAGTAGCCCCAAACTCCTGGACTCAGTCAATCCTCCTGCCTCAGCCTCCCAAGCAGCTGGGACTACAGGTATGAGCCACTGTACCCAGCCTGTCCTTTTAATCTATAGAAGTTCTTTACATATATGGATCCGACACTGCACATTTCTGAAAGGGTCCAAGAGAGGTGGGGGGCCTAAGCCAGGGGTTCCATCTAGAATGGGGCACAGCATCTTCCTTGATAAGGGGTCAGGAGGACATAGCTCCAGGCAGGCTGTGGAGATGTGCTAAGGAGGGAAAGTGTTTCCATGCTCCACACCACCTGTAGGCTGTGGTTGAGGCCTCTCTTGTCATGCTCAGGGTCACCCCCCAACCCCAGGCCTGAGCACTGAGGGGCCTCTGTCCTGTCTCTCAGCACCACAGGCCCAGGACTTGAGCAGGAGAGCAGGGAAGCCTCTGTGCTCAGGGGAGGCATCTCCAAGTGCTCGGCTAAAGGCTCTGGGGCCCCGAGCCATGTCCCTGACTGTCGCATGAGTGGGAGGCACAGGAAGCTTGTTAGGATGCAGACTCTGCTTGCCCAGACCCTGCTTCTAACAAGCTCCTGGGTGATGGTGATGCTGCTGGTCCTGGGAACACAGGTTGAGTAGCAAGGTGTAGAGCAGCAGGTCTTCAAGGAGGTCCACCCAGCAGCAGCAGCTGTACCCCCTGAGAACTTACTAGAAATGCATGTCCTCGGGCCTGCGCCCAGATGTACTGAACTAGGAACTCCAGAGGTGCGTGGTGGCATTCTGCGTTTCAACGCGCTCCCCAGGTGACTGTGATGTACGTGAGAGCACCGAAGAACTGCCCTGCTGGAGGATAAGACACACCACACCTGTCTGCCCACCTGTCTATGCCTCAGTTGGGGCAGGGGCATTTATGTGCTCCTGACTCCCCATATTGCTATGCCAGAGAAAGTCTATATAAATTGAGAAGTAAAGAAGAATAAGGAAAGAAAAGTAGGCTAAAGGGCTGGCCAGGTGGCTCACACCTGTAATCCCAGAACTCTGGGAGGCTGAGGCAGGTGGATTGCCTGAGCTCAGGAATTCAAGACCACCCTGAGAAAGAGCAAGATCCCTTCTCTAAAATATAGCTGGGTGTTGTGGCAGGCTCCTATAGTCTCAGCTACTCAGGAGGCTGAGGCAAGAGGATCACTTGAACCCAAGAATCTGAGGTTGCTGTGAGCTATGATGTCACAGCACTCTACCAAGGGTGACAAAGTAGGGATCAGTCTCAGAAAGAAAGAAAGAAAGAAAGAAAGAAAGAAAGGAAGGAAGGAAGGAAGGAAGGAAGGAAGGAAGGAAGGAAGGAAGGAAGGAAGGAAGGAAGGGAGAGAGAGAGAGAGAGAGAGAGAGAGAGAGAAAGAAAGAAAGAAAGAAAGAAAGAAAGAAAGAAAGAAAGAAAGAAAGAAAGAAAGAAAGAAAGAAAGAGAAAAGCAAGCTGAGCCTAGTGGCTCACACCTATAATCCTAGCACTCTGGAAGGCCAAGGCAAGAGGATTGCTCAAGCTCAGGAGTTTGAGACCGGCCTGAGCAAGAGTGAGACCCCATCTCTACCAAAGTAGAAAAGTTATCCAAATGTTGTGGCAACTACTTTAACCCCAGGAGTTTGAGGTTGCTGTGAGCTAGGCTAATGCCACAGCTCTCTAGCCTGGACAACAGAGTGAGGTTGTCTCAAAAAAAAAAAAAAAGAAAGAAAGAAAGAAAAGAAAAGGTGGAAATGTAAGAAAAAGAAAAGGAAAAGAACCTTCAGCCTCCTGCCTGTTTCTGGCCTCTTTACTGCTCTCCACAACACCCTTTCTTGTTGTTTGGAGATCCCCAATAAGAGAGAGTCAGCAACATAATACACCATGCCCACTCCCTCACTCTGGCCTCTGCTGGCGTCCTCCCCTCTCCACCCGCCCTCAGTCCTACTCAGGCCCTTTGCATGGCATGTCCACCCATTCTTCCAATCTCAGGCTGCAAGTCACTTCCTCCCCTAGATTGTAGCCATCTGCTTATTTATCTGTCTCTCCTACTATCTGGAGCCACATGGAGGGGCAGGGCCTATCTTGCCCCACAGTGCTTTGCATAAGGCTCAGCTTATGGAAATGTTTGCTGAGTTGCTTAAACAGGAAATATCCAGGGAGGAAGTAGCCATGGAAAAGGAAGGAAAGGGACATTGAGTTCAAGCTCTCATTCATTTTGCAGATGAGAACATTACATTTACAGAAGGCGGCATTGTCACTGTCCCCCATCATCCTCTCCCCACCACCTGCCAGGATCCAAGAGTCCAGAAGTCTTAAGAACATGCCCCAGTCCTCTGGTTAAAAGCCTAGGCCTTTTAGCTTTTGTTAATTTATGCCCAGACTGAAGCTCTGTGATAGTTTGCCCTCTCTGATAGACACTGATACACTCGGGGAACACCTGTGCCTGCGGATGACCTACTTTGTCCACAGGTGGACACCTGAGTGGCCAGCCTCACTCCCTACAGAGGCTGCTCACACACATCTGATTGTAATCCTCCAAATCCCCTCCCCTCCTTCAAACATTATCACATTTATAAACTATTTCGCACATTTCCTAAATAGAAAACAGTTCATATAATTCTACAATACTAAACACTATAAGTTAACAAGCACTTCCAAGTAGATACCCACAGGGTCCCCAAGACTGTAGGGATATAAAGTATAAGAAATGATCTGGAAACTCACCTCAGGGCTCACACTCACTTCAGAAAAGACCATTTCTTGCCTTGACTTTGCTTGGTTCATCTGTCACCTAACTTTGTTGTCCATCCAGGGGTTAAATGGATTTTAGGCCTTTTAACCTAAAACCTTCTGCCACTTCATTCATTACACCTAGAAACCAAACACGAAGTGAGACTTAAAATTATGTGTTGTGGATGATGGTGACTTTAATCCAAATTCCTACAGGTTTACTAGAATAATTACATACAGTTGGACCTCTCTGAAATACAGGGCTGTTCATTCTCCCTCTGGGCTTTCCACCCTGGCAGGCCTCCCAGCCCACGTAGGAGGAAAACTGAAGGAGGGGCTCCCTCGGCAGCTTGAGCTTTTAGCAATTATTGCCTGGGGCTCTTTGTATTGGGAAATGATGTGTTTGGAACTGCCTGCCTGTGTATCAGGGAAGAGAGAGATGAAGATGGGGCAAACCGCCTTGCTGCTGCTCCCACACAGCCAGTCTTAGACAGCAGCAATAACTTATGCAAACCAAGATGGTCTAGTGGTGAGACGTTTGTGTTTGAAGGTGGGGAAGGGATTTGGGGGATAACTATCACAGTAATGGATAGTTCAGTCCATCTCTCTAAAGAATGGAATTTTCCTACTTAAAAAAAAAAAAAAAAAACAGCAAGAGACATGAACAGAAACTCCTCTGAAGATGATGGATGAATGGCCAACAAATACATGAAAAAATACTCATCATCCCTAATCATCACAGAAATGCAAATCAAAACCACTCTGAGATTTCACCTAACCCCAGTGAGATTAGCCCACATCACAAAATCTCAAATCTGTAGATACTGGCATGAATGTGGGAGAGAAGGGAACACTTTTACACTGCTGGTGGGATTACAAAGTAATACAAACTCTATGGAAAGAAGTATGGAGAATTCTCAAAGAACTAAAACTTGTACTTCCATTTGATCTTATAATCCCATTCCTAGGTACCTAACTAGAAGAAAAAAATCATTTTACCACAAGGACATTAGTACCAGAATGTTTATTGCAGCTTAATTCACAATTGCCAAGACATGGAATCAACCCAAATGCCTATCAACCAATGAATGGATTAACAAACTGTTGCATATGTATACCACAGAGTACTATTCAGCCATAAGATGAAGACTTTACATCTTTAGATAGAGCTAAAACACATTAGTCTTAGTAAAGTATCACAAGAATGGAAAAACATGTATCCAGTGTACTCAATACTAACATGAAACCAACATATAAACAACTACACACCCACACAAAATTAAAACACAAGTAGCGAGGAGGAGGGAAGAGGAGGGAAAAGGAAAAGGGAAGGAGGGAGGGTGATTGGCAGGATCCCACCTAATATGCACAATGTGAGGGTGTTCAGTGTGACCTCTGGGCAAAGGACTCAACCACAAGCTGAACTTTACTTTAGAAACAAAAACAACGTAACCTAAACATTCGTATCCTCATATTAATCTGAAATTAAAAAAAAAAACCAAGAGGCATAATTTAAAAGGCATTTTCTTAACAAAGAGGTTAAAAGAGATGGGAATTAACATTTACTGAATAATCACTATTGTCATCAGTAATTGCAAAATCTTTTATGTATCCCAGCTAGTTCAACCTTCACAATAATCCCACTAGGTGGGCAATGGGTGTGAGGCAGAAACTGGCACTCTGCAAGGTATATAACAAACCCAATCCAAGGCCCACAAGGACATGGGAGGCCCAGATGTGCCCCAGCCTGACTCCCATGCCTCAGGGAGCCCAGCAACAGGCTGGAGTCTTAGGATACTGAAATATTAGATTCTGCTCTGTTTTTGTCCAACATCTTTGCTAGGCTGCAGTAGTGGCAGCTCCACTCCAAGCTTCGCAATGCTGCGAAGGACAAGAAGATGTTAGAAAGTTGGCCAAGAAAGACAGAGACCCCGTGAACAAATCTGTGGGCAAGGCCAAAAAGAAGTGGTCCAAAGGCAAAGTTTGGGACAAGCTCAACAACCTAATCTTGCTTGACAAAACTACATATGACCAACTCAGTAACGAAGTTCCCAACTATAACTATAACCCCAGCTGTGGTCTCTGAGAAACTGAAGATTTGAGTTTCCTTGGCCAGGGCTGCCCTACAGGAGCTCCTTAGTAAAGGACTTATCAAATGGTTTCAAAGCCGGGAGCTCCAGTGATTCACACCAGAAATACCAAGGGTGGAGATGCCCCAGCTGGTGAAGATGCATGAACAGGGTCCAACCAACTGCATATGTGGAAAAATAAAACTTTATTGAACAAATAAAAAAAAAAAAAAGAAATATAAGATTCTTCATATATATAGCTATATACTTATATACATGCACATATGTATGCATATATACAAACACATGTGTCATCAGTAATTGCAAAATCTTTTATGTATCCCAGCTAGTTCAACCTTAAAAATATAAGGATTATGGTTGATCTATATTAATATGACATTTTCATACACTGTTATATTTGTGTTGCTAAGGATTACATCTTTTAAAAAAGCATCACAGAATTCCATTTTTGTAAAAAGCATATATATGCATAAATATATACGTGCAGGTGTGTGTGACTAGAAAAAAGTCTAGAAAAATACATGCCAAAACATGAAGTACCCACAGAAAGCTAATAATGGGGCAGCTCTACATATCGTAAGAATTTATTCACCATTTTCTAGTAAAAATGGGAAAAGGCTGATATTCTATAAATAAAAGTTATAGACTTGTTTTTTTATAGTCAAAATAAGGGATTTGTTATGTGTTCTAAACTTAGCAATTGATCTTACATTGGATTTGTCTATCATTTGGGGTTTTTTTTCTTTGAAAAGGCCAAAGTTGGTCGCGCACAATCACGATGACATTACTCGCACCCACGCTCTCCAACTTTTTGCCACATTATCCACACATAGAAAATGACAATATTTGTACAGCATGCTGAGATAATCTGGGAGAAATGTGAGCATATCTCCTCGGAGCTTAAAAAGCCTCATGACTTTTTTTTTTTTCGGTTTTATATGTAATCACAATAAAAATAAAATATAAAATATTAGGAAAGACATTAAATATTGAATTTGAATAAAACTCTTCCAGCAATTTTTATACTTTTAAAAATAATCTTGAGTTTGCTTCGATAAACATAACTTTCTTACATCAGATTTTAAGGCTGTACACAATTCCTGATTTTGAGGGCATTTATGTTTGTTTGTTTTGGAGGGTTTTTTTGTTTTGTTTCTTTTCGTTTTTTTGAGAGAGTGTCTCACTCTGTTGCTTCAGACTAGAGTGCCGTCCTCATAGCTCACAACAACCTCAAACTCCTGGGTTCAAGCACCCTATGCTGACTAGTTTTTCTACTTTTGGTAGAGACAGGGCCTTGCTCTTGCTCAGACTACTCCGGATCTCCTGAGCTCAAGGGATGCTCCCACCTTGGCCTCCCAGGGTGCTATGATTACAGAGCCACTGTGCCCAGTCTCTGATTAAGAGTTATAAATAATGACTCTTCAAATTTGTGAAAGGCACGTCAGTGAGAAATTTTATTCACATGATTATGATAATACAAATGTTAAAACTATTTTTGTAACCTTTGAAAAATTCACAACGGTTAAAATTTTATTTTAAAAAATCTAACCACTCTTCCTTTTTATTCCATTGGCTAATATAATAAATATCTTTAATGGCAAAAACCCATGAATGTTATTCACATGGCAAAAGGGATGCTACAGTCTTGATTTGGGATGATTACCTGTGTGGATTCAGTGAAATTGCAAAGTCCCTTTAAGGAAAAGTAGTAGGCCAGAGAGGCAGAGGCCGAGGAGGAGACGTGCCAGCATCCGAGAGCGAAGTCAGAGAGACCCGGAAATCCTGTGCTGTTGGCTTTGAAGCTGGAGGACAGGGTCGCGAGCCAAGGAACACAAATGTCCCCAAGGAGATGACGGAAGATGAACGCATTTATCCCTAGAGCCTCCAGAAGGAATGCCACCTGGCCAACGTCAAGATTTTGATGTAATGAAGCCCATTTTAGACTCCAGACCTCTAAAACTGTACGATGATAAATCTGTTCTTTTTTGTTTGTTTGTTTGCAGTTTTTGGCCGGGGCTGGGTTTGAACCCGCCACCTCTGGCATATGGGGCCGGCGCCCTACTCCTTTGAGCCACAGGCGCCGCCCAAATCTGTGTTCTTTTAAGCCACTGCATGTGTAGTAATTTGTTACAGCAGCAATAGAAAACTGTGTGTGTGTGTGTGTCTGTGTGTGTGTGTCTCTGTGTGTGTGTGTGTGTGAGAGACAGCACCCGAGCCAGGCCCACCAGGAGCCACACACCTCCCCCTCGCCCACCCTGTCATCCGCTCCGGAGGCGCCAACCCACACGTCCCCCAGCAGCTCCATGGCCCGGTCCGCAGCGGGCAGCAGCAACGTGCTCAGGCGGAAGGAGGACTCCGAGCGGTAGAGCGCCCTGACCTCGCACCGCACCCGGCCTACAGCACGAGCGCTGGACGTTGCTCACCTTGCTTTCCCCCCCCTCCCCCCGGGGACAGCAGAGCAGCCAGCGACCTGCTCCCTGGACTGTGCCCTGGACTGTGCCCGGGACGCCAGCCGGTGCGAGGCTGCTCGGGAGCTCCGCCTCCGCGGGCCCTGCCACACCACCTTCAGCACGGAGAGGGACAAAGTCTCACGGCAAGCATGTTCCCATCTGTGACTTCTCAGTGAACCCGCGACAAACTATTGGGAGTCTCCGACTTGTACGATGATGTTACCACGCCCAGTACGGAACAACACGCGGTGGTTTGTTCACTTCCGATTTCTCAGCTGGCGGGTTTCCGAGTTCTTGGTGCAATCTCCTTTTGCACCAGGAATGTTGCCTCCGGCAGAAATACAAATACAAATAGATCAGTGCCTTATACTTACCCCCACCTACGGGTACCATTCATTCCAATAAGAGAGAGTTAAGTTTAGACTTCACCAGTTATATAAGGTGCTCTGAATTAACTCATATAATATTCCCTTGTATTCCGATGATGTCTTGGTACCTTTAATAGATTGTTGCCTGGGTAGGTCTGACATTTAATCTGGTTCTGATAAATCTCACTTCTCTCCTCTGAGAGAGAGCTAGGCAGACAGACAGACAGAGGGGGGTATCTGGGGGGTTGAAGTAGCTAAAGATGTTCTCAGTTCCCAAGGGCAGCCCATGCCTTGGACAGTCCAGTGTCCCCTGGACTGACAGCAGCCAGGTCCTAATACAGCCGTGCCAGCTGTGTGCATCTGTACTGATTCATAAGGGCTCCATTTGACCGGTTGGTGTTTGCATTGCCAGTTGTTAAATGGTTTTACTATATTCCTTATTGTACCCTCTGCCTGAATACTTGGCTGTGTGATAACACCAGGGAACCAATTTTTCAAGGGCTCTAACAAGAGCATAAAGAAAGGAGAGATGACCAAAGGAGATGTGTTGTGGCTGTGAATGCATCTGCAAGAATATATTAGCTATACTAAGTCATATTCATAATTATTCCCTAAAGAGATGTTTAAAAACCTTTAGACCTGTTCCTCCTGCTGACAATTAGCAATTTCTATAACCCAAAAGCAGTCCTTTGTGGAACTTCCAAAACTTGTCAGTCAATCCTTTGCAAGCTATAAAATGACTTTTTATGCCATTTTTTTCCTCTCAAAAGATAAGGAAGGGAATAGAAAAGGTCTATAAAATAGGAGATGGCGGCCCCCTCTATCTTCTTTCTCAGGTGCATTGTTCTCCTCACAGCAGTTATGTCTGACAGTGTCCAAAGCCCTTTTGAACAGTCTGTGTGGGTTACACATTAACGATTGGGCTCAGATGTCCAAACCCCTTTCCTGTGACAAGCATGATAAACTCCAAGGGCAGCATGGACGAGGACAGCCCCGGGCACAGCCCACGACCCTCCTGCATTCCTCTGGTGCTGGAGTGTAACTGGGCAGCAGCAATTTCACTCCTCTTTGCAACACCAGCCTGAATGAAGCCACACAGAAGACGCTTGAGCTCTTGACTGGTTTCTGTTTCATCCTGGGTCCCTTTCATCCTGAGTCCGATTGTGACAGGCCAATTTACAAGACGACCAACAAAATGACAGCCCCAGAATACTCCTTTCTGCAGCTTTCACAGCCACAGTTCGGGCCAGTCTGCGTGAGTCCCTCCCCAGAGTCCCACACACTGCCAAAAGCAATCAGTAGACACCCCACCTAGCAGAAGAGGATCATTTAACACCTGAAAGTTGAATAATGGCCTGGAATTTTCTTGAAAAGTAAGATGCCATTTGCATGTATAACTCAAAATGAAGAGAACAGAGTACAGAATGCTTGTATTTCGTTAAAATACATTTACTTTATCTTAATTTTCCCTCCAAATAGTCAAGAGTTTAACATCTTCTTAGAAAGTCAGGTAGGTAGATGGTTAATCCTTCTGCACTCAGTGACTACATTAACCTGCCGTGGTGGAGCCAAAAGTTTCCAGTTTGCTGATTTCCTCTTCATCTCGTGGAAAGAGAAAGCACAAATGCTTTATCAAAAAGGTGACATTTGCTCACCTCAAGGGGAGATAAACATCCCAATCTGATGAAGAAGAACCAGTGAATGATAAGTAACATGGAATCACTTGAGTCCTAATTTAAAGTAGATTAAAAGCGTACAGGTATATGTTACAGAAATGCACCATTTTGGGAAAAGATTGATCCAACAAACTTTTTACTAAGATTCTAAATGTGGCACCATGTCAGTTCTGCTCATCACAAGATACACATGACAATTTTTTAAAAAACAAAAGTTAAGGTGATACTTCCTGTCATTTTTAAAATACAGACTGAAACACTAGCACATGTGGAAATTTTGTTTTTTCCTAGTTCCTCCACCTTAAACAGCAACTGGGACTAGGCTAATGGTGAGGGCTGAGCAAGGCTCTGCAGGAAAAGGCAGCTATCAGTGTAATCAATTTGCCTAAGCAAGTCATGTGCTGAGTTCTAAAGAAAAATAGCCCATTATTTGTTAGGCATATCATATAAATTTTTCGCTGAAAATAAATTTTTATTACAGATGAAACATTGACACCATATTTCAATCTATATGAAATGATAACACAATCTTCAAATACAATTTAAAATTAATATAAACACTTACTTTAAATAGATATGAATGCTATTTTCACTTAAAATAAATAGTAGAGTGGTCCATCTTGGCAAGGAGGAATATTTTATCACTAACATTGTTTAGAATTGCCAGTGCAAGTGATAATAAAAAAAGCAGACTGACTTTTAGTCAGTTTTATTATTGATCTTTGGCTTCTTTTTCACTTGTCCCTGAAGCTGGCCATTTCCCATCTATTGGTATGCCACAGCCTTGATAACTGCCTCAAATCCTTTTTACAATGAGGCAATTATAAATGGAGGGGTACAAAATACCTAAGAACTGAATATGCCTAGAAAATGCATGGAATAGCATGGCCTATAGGAAGTCTTATTTAAACCATTCTAATAAATCTACAACTGCCATCGATTACTGCTTACCCTTCTTTCCATTTCTCTATTTTGCTTTAGGAAGATATGGTTAACTCTCCTCTCAATCACAGTTGAACAGTGATCCTTTGTTAGGATTCTGGCAGAGCCCTGCTGCAGCCTTCCAGTACAACTTCACCTGGACTTATTTCGCACTGTGGGAAATTGCTCCAGCCCTGCCTCCAGCCTTCTCAGAGAGTGCAGACTCCTGCATAATGGCTGTTAACCCCAAAGAAGATAATAATAGTCTTTCTATGTTCTTAAATTTTTAGCGCTTGTCAAGGATTGCAAACTCAACTGCACAGGACCAGTCAGGTTAGATAAATGAGTCAAACAATCAGGGAGTGGTGAGACCATGTGTGGCTAACTGGAGACCTGGAGAGGGAGTGCATTGGAAAATGTTCTTGCATGGCCTGGGATCATGAAGATAGGGTGGTGGTGGTGAGGGTGTCTTGATTCAGTTTTTTGTTTGTTTTTTGAGACAGAGTCTCACTCTGTCACCCTGGGTAGAGTGCCCTGACATAGCTCCCAGCAGCCTCAAACTCTTGGGCTCAAGCAATCTTCCTGCCTCAGCCTCCCAAGTAGCTGGGACTATAGGTGCCTACCACAATGCTGGGCTAGTTTTTCTGTTTTTAGTAGAGACGGGTCTCGCTCTTGATCAGGCTGATCTCAAACCCCTGAACTCAAGAAATCCATGTGCCTCGGCCTCCCGAGTATTAGGATGACAGGCAAAAGCCTTGTTTCAGTCTTTTTTCGAGGGTTGGTTCTTATTTGGGTGTTTTGTTTTGATTTGATTTGTTGCTTTTTTTTAGTTTCACATTGAAAGAAGTAGTTTTTTTTTAACTGGGGAAGACGACAAGTCTGCATCAGTGTTAGTCCATTTTGTGTTGCTATAAAAGAAATGCCTGAGGCTGGGTAATTTATGAAGAAAAGAGGTTTATTGGACTCACAGTTCTGCAGACTCTACAAGGAGCATCTGCTTCCGGTGAGGGCTGCAGGGAGCTTCCAATCAAGGCAGAAGGTGAAGGGGGAGCAGGTGTGTCACAGGTGAGAGCAGGAACAAGAGAGGGATGAGGTGGTACTTGGCTCCTTTAAATAACAAGCTCTCCAGTGAATAGACTCCAGGGATTGTCCTCCATGTCCCAAAGCCCTCCCACCAGGCCCCACCTCCAGGGCGCTAAACATCAAAACCCTATCAGCATCCTAGTAAAGTTAAAAGACATATGTAGAAACTTCAGAATACCCTTGCCTATAAAAATTCTTTTATAAACCACTCTCAGAATGGTTGATCTAGTATTGTCTTTAGTGATACTCAGAGTAAAGATTCCATAATTCCCTAATTTGAACATTCTAATTAAGTGTATAATTAGGTTCTGGGATGACGCTCATTTCCTCCGTCTGTACTTGCAGTTTTTATTTCCACTTAGACTCAAAAATTAATTAGGGACATGTTTTATAATTTCTGTAATTGGGTGGGTTTTCCGTTTGCTAACTTTTAGTTTTAGAAAATAAAATGTATTTGCTTTTCTTTTAGCTATTTGGAGGAATTTTAAAAATATTTCCTTGTGTGCTGGAAAAGAAGATTTTTTTTTATTTTCACAAACCAAATTTTATATATAAATTGCACACTTGTTAATTCTGCAATTGCGTTGACACGTTACAAAACAACCCTTATTTCTAATGTTCACATTCTCTACTTCCAACAGTAATTGCTTTGTAGAGCTTAAAGCAGTATCATTTGGTTCATAATGAAGGTTCATGACAATTATACTTTTGACAAAAAGTTCTTTATCAACATAAAATGTCCTGTAAAATATAATTTGTTCCTTAAATTCTGCCTAATTATATTTACAGCCTCCCCACTTTTTTTTTTCCATTATCATCATATACCTGTGCTTTTACATTTAAACATTTGCTTTAAACATTGCACTTTGTTTTGGGTCTATTGCTTTGTCACAGCATAAGGTTGGACTCTGTTTTTTGACCTAATATGAGAATCCATTTTTTAATAAAAATTTTATTCCAAATTTCATGCTTTCTAAATAATAATTTAGTTTATGTCTTACTCTAGACCAGTGCTTCCCAACCTTCCTAATGCCCGATGTATTTTCTTTGTTACAAAGGGGTCACGACCCACAGGTTGAGAACCACTGCTCTAGACTCACTCTTTGTAAATTTTATGCTTATTTGGTTTTTATTTCTATCTTCCAGGGATCCTTAAAAATTAGTTTATTTTTTATTTCACTAAGTAAGTTTAAGCCTTTGAAATGGACTCTTTAGCCATATTTCTCTGCCAGAAACAAGAGATAATTTTTTAATTGAATAACTGAATTTTTGCAGTTGCCCCTACTTGAGATAAGGAAGTAAGTGCGTTCTCTTCCATCCACTTCTAATTTTTTTGTTAATTTGGAGTTTTAAATCCAGATTTTTGTTAATTTTATATTAAGTATATTCTCTTGAAAAGATTGTGGGACATTTGCCTTCTGCTTTTTTTCAGCCGGATTCTGGTTTTGCAGCCTTCAATGTTGTTAATCCTGCCATGGCAATCGAGCTGTGAGCCAGCTTCTTGATTCATCTAACTTCCTTTTATCTTCTGCACTGCCTTTTTGTTTCAGCTGTTTTTTACTTTTGGCTTTCTCTCCCTAATTCGTAGAGATCAAGTCTTTCTGAACTGTTTTAAGAAGGTCAAAAAGTCTTGTGAACCTTTCTTCCATTCTCTGTACTCTATGATGACTTTTAAAGGTGCGCTTTTCCTCTCAGTTGCCCAGATACCACATCATTTCCTTGCTCAGCATAACTTTTCGTGTGGCCCCAGGTATCGTTCTCTCTTCCTTGAAGCCCTTCTCTAAACTCAGCTTGTCAACAGTGTAACATCCAATTAGCTACTCTCTCAGGCTAATTCTGTTTCTTGTGGGTCTGCACTTCATAATCCTTTGATTTACTGCAGAGGTCTATTCCTCCCCGTTCCCTTATACTTGGGTCAACAGACTCCGGGAGAGACTAGAATTCCCAGCACGAGCTGCTGCCCAAACCTTCACGTCTCTTCTCCTAACCTAGTGCTTTATTCATGGGGACTACATCCCTCCACTGTACATACCTGGGCCTGCTCTCTCACACCTACACTCATGTATACTTCATGCTCAGATGATTTTTGAAGGTTTTTAGCCTCCGCCTAGATGTAGAAACACGGTAAGGGAGGCCCCTGGGGAAACGCTGGAGACCAACAGGCTATAACTGATCACAGACAGGTTACACAGGACCTCAGTTCTCCTAGTTAGAAGACAAATGGTCGGGCGAGGGGGTGCATATGTGATATTTCTTGACTTTTATTTGCCAGGAAATCTTTGGAAATAAACCTTAAACTTGAGTAGAGTTTTCCTACTTCAACCCCTCTGCCTCGTAATTATAGTCTATCCCTCTCAGTTGTACAATGGACTTGGGGTGTTACAGCAGCCTGAACAAAGACAGGTTGTCTAGTTTGGGGTGACGGTATGAAAGTTCATATTTTACTGTGTCTTTGCAGATATTTCAGTAAGAGATAAACCAGAAGTGTGTTTATTTGTAAGCCTTCCTCCCAAGAGGAGGAGACTCTAGTCCTGGCCCCCTTTTAATATGAAGATCCAAATTTCTTCTCTCTCCCTGTATCTCTCCCTCCTTCTCTCTCTCTCTCTCTCATAAACACACATGCGCACACACCCCTTTGCTACCAGGTGATTTAAAGTTCCTATCTATCTCATTTTGATGTCAATAATGAAAAAAAAAATCTCTGAAAATCAATTTTGAAAGCTTCTGCCAAAAAATGTATGAAAGTCAACCAAAGAAATGTTTGCCTCCAGGTGCTTGGATTTATTCCCCTCTCACAGTGGCCACCAATATATTGGGAGGTTCACAGGGTGATATCTAAATTTTGAACTCAGACTCTACATCCATAAGCCAAGGAAGTATCAGAGCTTAGCTGCCTGCTGGGTACCATCCTTCTCCCTTCCTCCACCCAGGAAATGGATCCTCATGGATGGTCTTTCCCACAAACCAAATAATGGTCTACATGTATTTAAAATCCATCCCCAGGGTGGCGCCTGTGCCTCAGTGGGCAGGGCGCCAGCCCCGTGTACCGAGGGTGGCAGGTTCAAACCTGGCCCCGGCCAAACTGCAACAAAAAATAGCCGGGTGTTGTGGTGGGCACCTGTAGTCCCAGCTACTCAGGAGGCTGAGGCAAGAAAATCACATAAGCCCCAGAGTTGGAGGTTGCTGTGAGCTATGACACCATAGCACTCTACTGAGGGCGATAAAGTGAGACTCTGTCTCTACCAAAAATAATAATAATAATAATAAAATAAAATCCATCCCCACACCCACCTTGATAGTGGGCTGCCCCTAAGTGCTGTGTGCCCCAGAACATGATGCCACATGGTTTCCATGATAGCCAAGGACTTAGTGAATGTTACTAAAACCCACACAGTTGAGAGACATGTCTCTGTGTGCTGCTGAGGTCTTAATCTTGCCAATAATCACTGGCTGCCCCTGGAAGCCCAGAAAGAGATGGCCAAACTGGTGAGAAAGCACAACAGCAGCGTCAGCCGACCTTTCAGTTGTTAAGGGAAAGGGTGTATCTGGGGAGCCCACCACAGTCAAGACCCACCAAGACCTCAGTCATGGAGGTGCACATGACTCTGAGTTCCATGTAGACTTATAGGAAAACCTAAAGCAGAAAAACCCAGACCAGAAAGCCCCAGCGTAGACCTAACACATGCGGTGACACAGCTTGACCCAGTGCTTCAAATGGCCTCTTGTCACACAGTTAACTTTTTTCCTTTCTTCCTTCTTTTCCATCTTTCTTTTTTTTTAAGAGTTCACGTCAAGCTGTTCAGCTGAGTGATCTGAGTTGCTGCAAATCTTTAAACATTGCTAATAAAACAGAATACTGCTAATAAAACAGAATCCAAAGAATGAAAGCCTTCATTATGACAGGTGTGATTAAACTGCCTGGCATGATTCATCTCCTTTATATTAGAGCATGAGGAAAAAAGATTAAGACATCATCTTTATCACCATCAGAGGAGGGAAAAAGCCTCTCTGCCTATTGAAGACTGCACCTCTGCCCTGAGAGAAATTTTAAAATCTATTTATGGTTGTTAATAATCAGAGAGCTGGCCAGGATCAGAGCATTTGGGAAGGAGTTAACATTTGTATCTGAGAATAAGATAATTTACATTAATGTGAACAACAAAGCTAGAAATCTCTACCATCTGCTGAAACTGCTAACATGAAGTGTGGAGAGCTGAATAACAGAACGTTCCTGGTCCCGTGGCCCACAGAGAGACCCATGGCACCCAGGCAGGAGCAGGTGTCCGGAAGAGGAGCTGCCCCAGGGAAAGCACTGTCTTTTTGGGGCCTGATGTGGACCCAGGGATCAGATGGGAGAGTGCCACATGGGATGGTGGCCCCAGCAGTGGTGCCCCGTGTCTTTATGGCTTCATAGCCAGGTTTTGAGGGTGTCACGATTATTAATGACATCTTTTGTCCCTTGCACTCTGATATACTTTCTTGAATAGAAGAGAAAGAGGTAGTAGAACGAATACTCTGGTGATTATAAGAAATCCTGGGTACTCCCTCATAAAGTAGGGAGGAGAAAGGACTTGCTATTATAATTTGGAAGATTTTTCTCTACTGATTCCCTCTCTTACTACTCAACCCAACACACACAACCCTTCTCTCTCTCTCTCCCTCAATTTGTATTCAGTTATATATATCAGACATAAGAGTGTGTAAAACTTTATATGAAAGGAGTTAGAGCACTTGGAACTTAGCAAGCATTTTAGTTTGTGTTGGTTAAGATGTTTTAATTAATCTGATGGAATATGGATGTAAAAAGATATAACAACCATATATAAAGTACTTCCATTAAAATGGTTTTCTTGGTACAGCAGAATAAACCTTGTCTTGGAAACCAAAAGCTCTAGTTTCTACTCCTGGTTGGTTCTGCCATGAAGTGGTACTATGATCTTGATCAAGTTCTTCTGATTCCTGGGGCATTGTCTTTCTTATCAGTGACTCCTACTTAAACTTTGGTCAAGGATTCCTCTGAGAATTTGATGAAGCTTCCCAGAGAAATGCACATAAACACAGAATTTTGCACACAATTTCAAAGTTCCTGGGATCTTCACCAACGCTTACCTAGGACTTCACATGTGTGGGTGAACCACAGGTCAGGAACACCTAACAGGAGGAGCTCTGCAGCCTCGTCCAGCGCTCATATGCTGTAACTATGTAAACCTGTGAGCGACAACTGAGGAATTCATTGTAGGAGAAAGAAGAGGAAAGCAAAAGAGAATGAGGAGGAAAAAGAGAAATTCCATTTCTAGTCATTTGAAAAACACTTAAAAATATAGTCTTTATGTGAACACTTAAGTGAAATAAATGTAATATAATTGAATTTCGTGTTATTAAAAAATGCAATGTAACATTTTAACTCATTTTAAAGTTATACCCTCTTAGGAATAATAACAAGAATTCATACTAAGTAGAATAAAGAAAGAAAAAGGGAAGCATAAAGCATTTACCATAACTAAATGATTATCTCAAAATGTTATTAAATAATTGGAATGTTATGATCATTGAGTTAATCTTTACATTTTTTAAATCACCTGGGTTTCTATGACTCATCTTAAATTTGAAGAGAAAATAAACTTAGCCTATAGGTTTTTTGTTTTATAAGAACACATCAATACCTTCATTTTTTAAATGCAATTTTAGCAACTCAGTATAGGTTTTCAATTTAAAAGATTTAATTAGCTTTAGATGAATGTCTTGAGCCAAGTCCCAAGCAGAATGCAGCCTCTGCAAGTGGCTAATCAGAGAAGCCACAAGCTCAACAGAGGGCATGCTGGGCTCCAGCCCAGGGAGGGGGCGGGGAGATTAAGCAAGCCACTAACCCTGTCTGGGTTCACTTGTTCCCTCTGCAAATAAAGGTGTTGAGTCTGATAATCTCCAGGACTGCCTTCTGCTCTACTCTTTACCTCTATTCTCCCTTCATCACAATCCTCAAAGTCTCTCAAATTAACAAAAGGGAACAGTACTAATTTCTTTCCAAACACAGATTATTTGTGCATTTGTGGCTCTAAATTTATGAAAGGTCAAAACTGGAGCAGGAAAGTACAAGTAAAATAAAATCTGACCTCATGACAATTCCCCAATCATGCTTTCTAATCACTGTAGTTTTTCCCAGATAGTAGAGGAAAAGCAAGGGGAAGGAAGAGCATACATATTAGGATACTTGAATATTATCCAGGAGTATTCATTACTAATTTGCCCTTAACATTCTGCTAGAAGAATATAAGTAAAATAGTTTCCTGACTCTAGAATTTGTAACCTAAAGTGAGCGATAGCAAACTAGGCAAACATAAATGTGCTTATTTTAACAATAGCAAAAGCTTGAATACCTAGAGGGGCTAGGCTGGTGCTGAAAAATGTGAAGCAAGCTGTGTCTGATGCAGGAGGGAGTGGTGGGGACTATGGAAAAGAAAACACTGCGTCACCCGCCAAAAGCACATCTGCAGGTGAAAACTAAGATCCAGCTTGCAACTCTGACTTAGAGCCACAGAGAAGTGCTTCTTGAATCTATCCAGCTACTTGAAGGCAGAGCAAGAATTCAAAGTCAGGCCTTTTCACGCCCAGACCAGAGCTTTCTCCACTCTTCCACCACAGCATCCTCTTATCAAAGATCCAAGCAGATTCCCTTCATAACAGATGTTGGTGTCATCCTCTACTGTCACAGCTGCCCCTTCAGGTACACCGCACCATCATCAGACTCTTTCTCTAAAAGATAACTTTTATAATGTCCCTTCCCTACTCCAGAAGCAACAGACTCCCTCCCCCCCCAACCCACCCCATTGTGCTATTGAGAGTCATTCTAATCAGGCCCCACTTAAATCAGACTCCCCTGAACCAGAGTAAGTAGACTCCTGGCCCTCAATCAGCTTCATCATTCACACCTTTACCCTCTACTCACCACATGCCTCCTTCTGGAATGTGCTCTCCACTCATTATCCAAATCCTTTACAAACAAAAAATGAGCTCTACATCAGACTTAGCTCTTCACTCTAAGTTTTAAGTGGTTCTCAACCTTCCTAATGACTCCTAATGCTGCAACCTTTTAATACAGTTTCTCATGTTGTGGTGACTCCCAACCATAAAATTATTTTCATTGCTACTTCATAATTGTAATTTTGCTACTGTTCTGAATCATTATGTAAATACCTGACATGCAGAATGTATTTTCATTGTTACAAAGGGGTCACCACCCACAGGTTGAGAACCTCTGCTCTAAGCTAAGGGACGTTTTTATGCAAGGGAGTTTCCTCAAACCCCTTCCACTTTGTCTTCTTGACCTGGGCTAATGCTAACCTTGAAGAGGGTCTTCCTTTCAGAATCTAAGGGTTCTTCCATTCCCCATAAAGTTCAGCGACAGAATAACCAGGAAGCTGAGGAGAGGGATCAGGGTCAGGCTTCAGAGGCTTTGTTCATAAGCAGGGGCAGAAAGTTACAAGGCTTAGCTGGCCACCTTTGCTCAGTGGTTAGCACTCTTGCCCCACACACCAGGGGCAGCAAGTTTGAACCTCTCCTAGGCCTATTAACAACAACAAAAAAAAAAAAAAAAAAAAAGAAAGAAAGATTATAACGCTTTTCCCCAGGAGGCTGATGTGAGCCCATTTCCCTGACTTATGGACAGACTGGACACAGTATGAGAGCAATGCTATCAGCCACACATACTCCCAGAAAGAGAAAAAGCGAATAACTTAGTTGATGGAGGGTTAAATCACCCTCCCATCATCCAAATCTGGTACCTTTTTTGTGGGTACAGAAGAAAAGAGCTAGGAAGAGAACCCAAGGGTGCTGAAAGAGAAGTGACATCTGGTGTCATTTTTAAAAATTGGCTGAAGCATGTTTGACACGCTTCACGCTTTAGCGTCCAGAACACCGCGTAGCTGTTAGCACTCAAGGTTGACTCTCTTTTTTACTGCTCATATTTTATATATTTTATGGCATTTAATTCCTCCCATTTTCAGGCTGGCTCAGGTGCAGTAATGAAATTCTGGGTCAGGGGTAATTTTTACACATGATTAGCAAGCTGAAGGAACAGAGCCTTTCCAAAAAAGAATTGTTCACCTGAAGTAATTAGCCAGCAGTTCCTAGCTTCTAAATATTCTCATTACAACAACCTATCTTTCCCTGCCAAAATGGGACTTGCTCTGGAATTTAGACCTTCACGTGGGCACTGCTCCCGTTTGTGGGTTTGGGGTGGAGCAGAGGGGCCACTGCCCTTCATCTGAGACTCAGCAGCGGGAACAGGCTTTCATCACCACGCGCTGTGGGAAGCCTTCCCGTGCGGGTGAGCCTGCCAGACATTCAGATCAAAAATCCAGAGGCTTTTTTTAACTCTCCCTGGAAGGAGGCATAAAGGTTACAAAATAATGAGGAAGAGCTCTGTTGAGGAGGAACCCAAGGGTCACAACCTCTTTGTTAAAACTGACAAAAGAGTTGGAAGATAAACTCTATGAGGAGCAGAATCAGAGGTATTTAACCTGCTGAAAAGGAAGCTGGAAGAAAACAAAATCGTAGGCTTCATGCATATGAAGTGCTGTTATAAATGGGAAGCTGAGTGACTGTTTTCCTGATTCCTCTGAGGACAGGCAAGAAATGGGATCTAATAGCAACAGAAGGATTTGTAGGCATTTGAGTGTGTTGCAAAGAACGGACCTCCAGACTTAGA
The DNA here is from genome assembly GCA_963574355.1 of Loris lydekkerianus. Taxonomy (NCBI): domain Eukaryota; kingdom Metazoa; phylum Chordata; class Mammalia; order Primates; family Lorisidae; genus Loris; species Loris lydekkerianus. The sequence goes on along the minus strand of CAUYPK010005561.1, from coordinate 5,924 downwards.
AAATTTGGGTTCTGATCCCTGCTCCTCTCCTAGCCTCTGTGCCTCTGTTTCTCATTATCAGAATGGGGTCGCAGCCTCCAGATGGTGCTACAGGAGAACCATGAGGGCAAGGAAGTGCTAGGCACAAACTTGCAATTTAAAAGTGAAGAGTGTTAGCAAAATTTTAAAAATTGTTATCTCAGTTTTGACAAATGATAGGTAAAGGGTTTGATGTCATTTTCAAAAATACCGCACATTATAACCTGGTGACCCCATTAGGTAGAACATACTCACCCCATACATACATTTTAGTTCTCAAAAGCAAAACTGAGGATTGAATGTATATGTGTGTGTCTGTGTACATATGTGTGTTTGAAGACACAAAGGGTTGTTGCTATTTTCTAAATGTTTGTGTTCCCCAAAATTCTTATATTGAAACCTAATCACCAACATGATAGTAGTATTTTTACTCTATTCTATTCTACTTTTGAGACCCCAGTCTCACTCTGTCACCCTAAGCAGAGTTCCATGGCATCATAACTCACAACAACCTCAAACTCTTGGACTCAAGATCCTCTTGCCTCAGCCTCTTAAGTAGCTGGGACTATAGGCACCCACCACAAGGCCTGGCTAATTTTTCAATTTTTATTAGAAATAGGGTCTTGCCCTTGTTGGAGGCTAGTCTCGAATTCCTGAGCTCAAGCAATCTACTTGCCTTGGCCTCCCAGAGTGCTGGAATTATAAATGTGAGCCACCGTGCTCCAGCCTAGGATGGTGGTATTAGGAGGTGAGGCTTTGAGAGATAATCAGATCGTGAAAGCAAAGCCCTCCTGAATAGAATTAGCCCCTGACAGCTGCCTTTCCCCACCCACAAAGGCCCTTAACAGACACCAAAACTGCCAGAGTCTTGATCTTAAACTTTCCAGGCTCCAGAACAGTGAGAAATAAATTTTTGTTGTCTATAAGCTACCTGCTTATGGTATTTTGTTATACCAGCCCAAACAGGTTAAGATAGTCATTTTTCCCCCCCCTTGGGACAGAGTCTCATTATGTCACCCTCAGTAGAGTACTCTGGCGTCACAGCTCACAGCAACCTCCAAATCTTGGGCTTAAGCGATTCTCCTGCCTCACCCTCCCAAGTAGCTGGGACTTCAGGCGCCCACCGCCCGGCTTTTTTTTTTTTGTTTGTAGCTGTTGTTTGGCAGGCTCAGGGTGGGTTTGAACCCACCAGCTCCTGTGTATATGGCTGGTGCCCTAGCTGCTTGAGCTACAGGCACCAAGCCAAGATAGTTGTTTTTTTAATTCTCTTCTGAAGATGCTGGTTTAGGGCTAAAATCTTAGGATTTCAATATATAAGAAATACTGAAAAGTTTTACAGAATAACATAGTTAATGGGTCTTACTACTGAATACTAATGCCCAGAACTTTGTTACTATGGTGTTTTCATAGTTTTTGCCAAAGCCACCAAAATACAATACCCTAGCAACTCTGTAAAATAGCAGATTATAAAATTAAGAGGTTTCATATATAAGGTCAGACAATTAAGTTCATGAACTCGTCCTAGAAAAGCAATTGCTGAACTCTTTCTGGAATGGCCATTTGAGCTGTCATCACATGAGGGCTGACAATTAAGTTCATGAACCCATCCTAGAAAAAGTGCTTTGAAGGGTGAACTAGGCCCTGGCATCAGTGCAGAGCTTCCCAAGGGGAATACTTCAAAGGTGACCCTAGTGATATTTAGCCATGAGGTATGTAGTATTTTTCCTAGGATGAGTACACAAATTTAATTGTCTGACCTCATACACAAACAAAAAATCAGGGCCGAAAATGCCCCATTAATGACGTCAAAAAATGAAACAAAACACCTAAGTGCAAACTTAATAAGAAAAGCCCAAAACCTGTATGAGGAAAACTACAAAGCACTCTTCAAAGTTCCAAAAGCATACTTGAAGAAATAGAAACATATACTATATTTTTGCATATCAGTTCTTATAAAGGTAATATACACATAAAACACAATTCCAGTATAAAATACAGATGCTCCTTGACTTACAATGGAGTTACATCCTGATAAGCCTGTTATAAGTTGAAATTATTGTAAGACAAAAATGGGCATTTTGTATACACAACGGGATGCAAAAACACAAAACACAATATCAAAAATACACTGGCAACATAGCACAGTGTAGACTACTGGCTGTTTACTCGCATTATGACATGTCTGACTTAGAGATTCACTGGGAGAGAGTATCATACTGCATATCAGATGTGCAGTATGTCTAGAAACAGAGTAAAATTTGAAATTCAAAGTATGGTTTCTAATGAATGTATAAATTGTGAAATGCTTTTAAAATAGTGCAAATTCCTTTCACACCATTGTAAAGCCAGAAAATTGTAAGTCTAACCCATTATAGGTAGGAATCATATCCATCATCATAATTTTTTCTGCCAAAAAGCAAATGTATTATAAGATTTATTTGGAAGAACAAGGAAAAAGAACCAGGAAAAAAAAAAAACTCTAAAAAATAAAAACAATGTGTAGAGCACAGAGAACTAGTTTATATACAACAGAGCCTCTATAATTCAAAACAGTATGGTATTGGCACCTGACCGCAGAAACCAATGAAATAGAATGGAAAATTGAGACATAGATCTAATTAGATATGGAAATTTAGTACATAATAAAGGAGGCATCTCAAATCAGTGAGAAAAGTGCTGAGAAGATAACTGGATAGTGGCGGTGCCTGTGGATCAGTGAGTAGGGCACCGGCCCCATATACGGAGGGTGGTGGGTTCAAACCCGGTCCCAGCCAAACTGCAAAAAAAAAAAAAAAAAAAAAAAGTAGCCGGGCATTGTGGTGGGCGCCTGTGGTCCCAGCTACTCGGGAGGCTGAGGCAAGAGAATCACCTAAGCCCAAGAGCTGGAGGTTGCTGTGAGCTATGATGCCACAGCACTCTATTGAGGGCGAAAAAGTGAGACTCTATCTCTAAAAAAATAAAATAAAATAAAAGATAACCGGATAGCCATATTACAAAGATAAAATTGGATACACTTCTCACACCACATACTATGTTAAAATCCAAATGGATTACAGATTTAAATGTAAGATAAATCTATACAAATACCATAAGAAAACATAGGTAAATGGCTCTAGAATTAGACAGAAGGAAAATAGTTTGCATTGTGATTTAAAATCTAGAAGCAAGTAAGAGAAAAGATTAATCGCCCAACTCCATACTCACTTAGCACTATAACTGCTACCAAAAGGCATTTACTAAATATATTTACAGGCTATTTATTTATTTATTTGTTTATTTATGAGACAGAGTCTCTGTTGCCCTGAGTAAAATGCTGTGGAGTCGTCATATCTCACAGCAACTTCAAACTCTTGGGCTCAGGTGATCTTCTTGCTTCAGCCTCCTGAGTAGCTGGGACTACTGGTGAGCACCAACATACTTAGCTAATTTTTTCATTTTTAGTAGAGATGGGGTCTCATTCTTGCTCAGGCTGGTCTCAAATTCCTGAGCTCAAGCAATGCACCCACCTAAGCCTCCCAGAGTGCTAAGATTACAGGCATGAGCCACCACACCCAGCCCAGGCAAATACTTTAGTTATTGCTATCTGAGACAATAGATAACAATTAGGATAAACTACAGGCTAAAAAACTTAGAAGGAATGGCTAGGGGATAATATACTTTGGGGAAAAGAGCTTCAGAAAGTTTTGACACATTCTTGGCAATCTATAAGGCCACACAGATACAGCACTGTATACATGTTCAGGAAAGACCTAAGCACACTTTAAGCTCTTGCCTCTGGCTGATTTCTATTTCCTACAACTCAGGAAGTGAAGACTAAAACGGAGTTGTGAACTGCCAGGCTGAGTAATGAAGTTGTACTCCAACACACATATATACATAGTGCCCCTTTGCAAAAACTAACAGATTTTTTGTTTCCAAACGTTTAAGGAAATCTGTGTCCAATCACTAGCTGAACATTAAGCTAATGAAACAAACTTCAGTGGTCACAAATGAAAAAATAAAGACTTCTAAAAATTAGTTCAAGAAAACCACTAAAAACAAACAACTTGCAGAAACAAACAAAAACCCTACAGAAGATAGAGAATCTGATTTCCAGAGTCCCCACATTATGATATTCAAATTTTCCAGTTTCAACAAATAATTAGAAAGTATGCAAAGAAATAAGGAAGTATAGTCCATGCCCAGGGAAGAAATAATCAATAGAAACTAACCCTATGGTAGTGTTACTAGAAAAAAAAATTATATCAGCTATTTAAGTATGTGCAAGGAACTAAAAAATTTAAAAAAAAAAAAAAATCATGCCTAAAGAGGGCGGCGCCTATGGCTCAAAGGAGTAGGGTGCCGGCCCCATATGCCAGAGGTGGAGGGTTTAAACCCAGCCCCAGCCAGAAACTGAAAAAAAAAAAAAAAAAAAAAAACAAGTCTAAAGAATTAAATGAAGCATAAAACAATGCCTCACCAAATGGAGAATATCAATAAAAAGACAAATTATCCAAAAGTAACCAAATAGAAACTCTGGAGCTAAAAAGTACAATAACTGAAATTAAAATTTTACAACAGAGATTCAATAGTAGATAACTTCAAAAAAACAACAACAAAAAGAAACATTAAACCTGAAGATAGATCAGTTAAGATTATCCAATCTGAAGAATAGAAAAAATAATAATCAAGGAAAAGGAAAAACATCTGAGAAACCTGTTGGATGGCATCAAGCACAACGTATACATAGTGGAAGTACCAGAAGAAGAAGAGAAAAAATACTTAAGAATGATTGGCAAGCCGGTACCCATAGCTCAGTGGGTAAAGCGCCAGCCATATACAGTGAGGCTGGTGGGTTCGAATCCGGCCCAGGACAGCTAAAAGCAACAACGACAACCGCAACAGAAAAATAGCTGAACATTGTAGCAGGCGTCTGTAGTCCCAGCTACTTGGGAGGCTGAGGCAAAAGAATCACTTAAAACAGGAGGAATCAGGCTACCAGACCTCAGACTATACTATGAATCAATAGTGATCAAAACAGCATGGTATTGGCACAAAAACAGAGAAGTAGATGTCTGGAACAGAATAGAGAACCAAGGGATGAACCCAGCTACTTATCGTTATTTACTCTTTGACAAGCCAATTAAAAACATTCAGTGGGGAAAAGATTCCCTATTTAACAAATGGTGCTGGGTGAACTGGCTGGCAACCTGCAGAAGACTAAAACTGGACCCACACCTTTCACCATTAACCAAGATAGACTCTCACTAGATAAAAGATTTAAACTTAAGACGTGAAACTATAAAAATACTAGAAGAGAGTGCAGGAAAAACCCTTGAAGAAATCGGTCTGGGCGAGTATTTTATGAGGAGGATCCCCCAGGCAATTGAAGCAGCTTCAGAAATACAGTACTGGGACTTGATCAAACTATAAAGTTTCTGCACCCCAAGAACACAGTAAGTAAAGCAAGCAAACAGCCCACAGAATAGGAGAAGATATTTGCAGGTTATATCTCTGACAAAGGTTTAATAACCAGAATCCACAGAGAACTCAAATGCATTAGCAAGGAAAGAACAAGGGATCCCATTGCAGGCTGGGCAAGGGATATGAAGAGAAACTTCTCTGAAGAAGACAGTCCCAAGGCCTACAGACATATGAAAAAATGCTCATCATCTTTAATCATCAGAGAAATGCAAATCAAAACTACTTTAAAATATCATCTAACTCCAGTGAGACTAGCCTATATCACAAAATCCCAAGACCAGAGATGTTGGCGTGGATGTGGAGAAAAGTGAACACTTTTACACTGCTGGTAGGAATGTAAATTAATACATTCCTTTTGGAAAGATATATGGAGAACACTTACAGATCTAAAATTAGACCTTCCATTCAATCCTGTAATCCTCTACTGGTCATATACCTAGAAG
>CAUYPK010005559.1:0-51546 GCA_963574355.1 Loris lydekkerianus | reverse complement strand
AATAAAAATATAATGTAAACCACTTTTCTCCTATTTGTGAAGGTTTTCCTTTTTTTTTTTTTTTTTTTTTTTTTTTTTTTTTTTTTTTTTTTTTTGTAGAGGCAGAGTCTCACTTTACTGCCCTTGGTAGAGTGCCATGATGTCACACAGCTCACAGCAACCTCCAGCTTTTGGGCTTACGTGATTCTCTTGTCTCAGCCTCCTGAGCAGCTGGGACTACAGGCGCCCCCCACAATGCCCAGCTATTTTTTGGTTGCAGTTTGGCTGAGGCTGGGTTTGAACCCACTACCCTCAGTATATGGGGCCGGCACCCTACTCACTGAGCCACAGGTGCCACCCTCCATTATGTTTTAATTCATTTTGCTTTAACTAAACAATACAAATAGGCTGGCCATGGTGGCTCATCCCTGTAATCTTAGCACTCTGCGAGGCTGAGGCTAGAGGATTGCTTGAGCACAGCAGTTTGAGACCAGCCTAAGCAAGAGTGAGATCTCATCTCTACTAAAAATAGAGAAATTAGCCAGATGTCCTGGTGGACATCTGTAGTCCTAGCTACTCGGGAGGCTGAGACAAGAAGATGGCTTGAGCCCAAGTGTTTGAGGTTGCCATGAGCTATGACACCATGGCACTCCACTCAGACTTGGTCTCTAAACCAAAACAAAACAGAACCAATAGAAATTAAGTTCTCCACCACTAAACATTTACTTTTATAACCAGAAAGAGTTCTAGTGATCTTGTGAACCCTTTTCTTTTTGCAGATAATAAGCTTGTAACCCATAAATGTGAAATGAATTGCTTGGGGTTACACAGTAAACTAGTAGCGTAAGTAGGGCTGATACACATAATTTGGATCGTGGATTCTGCAGTGCATGAAGTGATGTTTCACTTGTTGCTCTTTGCAGAATTGATAATTATTCATAAGCATTATTAATAACAAGAACATGCTCTTCTTGGCTGCGGGTAGTTTTTGGGTGAGCTTGGCCATATGTCTCAGGACCAGCCAGAGGTTCACCTGGTGTTTTATTGTACCTGGTGAGAGGCAGATGCTTGCAGCTCTGTATTCAGTGACATCACTGTGGAAGCTTGAGAATGGCCATGGTGTGAAGAGTCACACTGCTGAAATGAAAGACACTACAAATCAGAGCATTTTCTTTTTCCTCAAAGACCTGATTTATCAGCTCACTTGCTAGGCTTTTTTCTTCTCCACTCTCCTGTATTAGTCATTAAAAATCACTGGATTAAGTTTGGGAGAAATTGAAAAATAGTGACTTGTGAATAATCTACAGCCTTTGGAAGTCACTACCGTATGAATCGGCAGTGTTGACTTCGGGCCATCATGGTGGGTTGGCTGCTGATATTTTAGGATCTCTGATGACTGTCTTTACCTACAGGCATTAACGAATGCAGTGACCCTTCAATCAGCGGTTGCGATCACAACTGCACAGACACCCTCGTCAGTTTCTATTGTTCCTGTCTTCCTGGTTACAAGCTGATGCCTGACAAGCGCACTTGTGTTGATATTGATGAATGCAAGGAAAGGCCCTTTGTCTGTAGCCAGAGGTGTGAGAACGAAATAGGCTCCTACATCTGTAAGTGTGGCCCAGGGTACATCCGAGAACCAGATGGAAAGACCTGCCGGCAGACCAGTAACATCGAGCCCTATCTCATTTTTAGCAATCGTTACTATCTGAGAAATCTAACTGTAGATGGCTCCTTTTACTCCCTCATTCTGCAAGGACTGGGCAATGCTGTGGCGCAAGATTTTGACCGAGTAGAAGAGAGATTGTACTGGATTGATGAAGAGAAGGGAATCATTGAGAGAATGTTTCTGAATAAGACAGACAGGGAGACAGTCATAAGCTACAAACTACTAAGCCCACAAGGTCTGGCTGTGGACTGGGTTTCCAGGTAAGAAATCACTGACGAGCATTTTAAATTAAAAACAACAACAACAACAACAAAATGACCCTCCAACCATGTTTTCATCCTAATACTGAATTAATCTTTTCAACTTGGGTTAATATGTGGATATGCTTAATGCTTCTGCATGCTTTTTTTTTGTTTTGCATTTCATACTTAAGTGGGATACCATAGAACTTAAATTTAGTTACTTAAAAAATTGATGGTATTCTTTTTTGGTGACAGACATCACTGGGGAGAAAAGAGCTCTGTTATTGCTGGCCATTCGTTTGACTGGAGATGATATTAAGGGATGGCTCATGCATTTATTGGTTATTCAAAAATGCTTCCTGAGGTCTGGCATGCTGGTTCATGCCTATAATCCTAGCACTCTGGAAGGCTGAGGTGGAAGGATCACTTGAAGCCAAGAGTTCCAAACCAGCCTGAGCAACACAGGAAGACCTCATCTCTATCGCAAAAAAAAAATACTGGCCAGTCATGTGATATGCCCTAGTAGTCCCAGCTACTCAGGAGTCTGAGGCAGGAGGATCCTTCAAGGCCAGGAGTTTCAGGCTGTGGTGAGCTATGATGACACCACTGCACTTCAGTCTGGGTGACAGAGTGAGACCTTGTCTCAAAAAAACAAAATGCTTCCTGAGTACTTTCCCCATGCCAGGTGTGATGGTAAGCACCCAGGATCCAGAGGCGAATAAGGCAGACACAGCTCCTGCTCTCCTGGAGAGCCTGGGCTGGGCTGGTCATGAAAAGGACAATGGCTAAGCCGAAAGAAACTTTCTTGTTCTGAGATAGTCCTTCTAGAGATGCAGGGTAGGCCAGGGCTATTTTAACTAAAACTTTACTGTCATTCATACTTCTTAATGTCTCTATTGAATATCGAGTCTGTCAGATACTTGGCGGCATGAACTAGTTGGCTTTGTGGTTAATAGACATGAAGCAGCACCACTCGTGCTGGTACCGTTCTTGCTGCAGATGGCCCAGACTCCCTGAGGGCTCTTCCTCACGTCCTCCTGTCTCGCCCTCTCAGGGGTAAAGATCCTAAAACGGGGGAGTGGAGAGAATTTGCTCCGTAGTTCTCCCTGACTAGTAGCTGGCCTGACATGGGTGCTCAGTGCTTGCTGAGTGATGAATGAAACATGGATTAAGAGCATGTTTATATACACGCCCCAAACCATAGCGATTGATGATCTTCAGGAATAGAACTAGACACCATCCTGCTCTTGACCCCATCCTTTGCTCCACTGCAGGAAAAAGCAATATTTTAACTCCAAGGTATTATCATTCAGTCTTCTCTCTCAAAAACTGGTAGAATTATTGGCTAGGTACAGTGACTTACGCCTGTAACCTGGCGTTCTGGGAGGCTGAGGCAGGAGTACTATTGGAGGCTGGGAGTCTGAGGCTGCAGTGAGCTGTGATGATGCCACTGCATTCTAGCCTAGTGACAGAGGGAAAGCCTGTCTCAAAACAAACTCATGGAATGATATTTCCCCCTGGAATTCAGCTTCTTTCCTCTCTCCTTAGGCATGTTTTTGACCAGAGGAGAGAATTACGTACATGTGATAAAGATGGGTGAGGGTAGGGTAAAATATCCCAGGTCTGAGAGTTTTTCTTGAATGTCTACAAAGGAGCCCAGTGAGACTCAACAGTCCTTAAAACATAAAGGAAGAAGGGAGCCCAGTTACATTTACGTTGGTCTGGGAAATATCTAAGATAGTAACTACATTGAAATAAGAGACAATTTTTTTTTTCTCCAGTATTAACAAAGAATTCTGCTGCCAACACAGGGGTGTTTGGTTTCCACAACACCCTAAAAGTTCGTATGTCAATTTTTAAAAAGCACCCTAATGCACGTTGGAAGACAGTGCTGGCTCTCAGCCATCTTAATTTTTTTCCCAGTAATGAAGATGGAATTTCTCCTCCATGTTCACAGGATCTGTTTTTTTACTGTGTAATGAAGAGAAATATATGGGAAAACAGGAAGATAACAGGGTAGAGGGTCCCATGGCAGCCAGTCCACCAGAACTTGGATTTCCCTCTGCCTCTTACTACTTTCACAACCTCAAATAATAATGGCAACCTTTCCCGGGGGTGTTGTGATCATGGCTAATATAATGTTTTAAAGAGTCTGTGGTCTAGGACCTAGTGTTTAGTAAGTGTTCAATAAACAGCTACTATTATTGCTGCTGTTCTGAACCTCTGCAGCAGTGTTTTTCAACCCTTTTTATCTCACGGCACACTTGAACCTGTAGTAGAACTTCCACGGCACATTTAAATTATATTGATTAAAAAAAAAGAATATACTTAACTGCACTTTGAACATCTTTCAAAAATAATTTAATGAGTGATCTTTAAAAATTTTCACAACACACCTAAGATCTTCTCAGAGCACACCTGATGAAAATCACTGCTCTAAAGTGATGAAACTCAAGATTGTGGCCATCTAATTCATCAGGATTTACCCGAGTGAATTCACTGGCAAGGCATGTACATTTATGCCTACTTATTTCCTTTTCCTTGGGCCTCGAAGGAGGCTACCGTCCTAGCAGGTGAATATTCAGATATCCAGCACTGCTGCATTAGGGCTTACCTTTTGCAGAGAGAAATTCAAGCCTTTTAGAAGGGAAGTCTTTTTTTGCTTCTAGCTGGAATTGATTATCAGATCCTGAATGACCATCTGATTGTAGGAGCATTGAACACTTCAGGAAGTTAGGTGTACTTTAGCGTTTGGGTGGAAGATATAGATCCCTCGCTGGATGACAGCACTCTTGTATTTATACCCAAAATTATACATTTGTTTTGGAGGTTACACAGACCCTCCCCAAAGTCCAGTCTTCCCCAATGTCAGATAAGAACCTCAGGTTAAGAACATCTGCCTTATAGAAAGTATTAAATAGATTTTAGATATTTAGAACTGAAGATATTTAGAACTGAAATATCCTTGAGGTAGGAGTGTCAAACAGTTTCTAATACATTTCTAAGGCTGCTTTAGGCGGCGCCCATAGCACAGTGGTTTACGGTGCCAGCCACATACACCGAGGCTGGCGGGTTCGAACTCAGCCCGGGCCAGCTAAACAACAATGACAATCACACACACACACACAAAAAAAAATAGCTGGGCATTGTGGTGGGCATCTGTAATCCCAGCTACTTGGGAGGCTGAAAGACAATTGCTTAAGCCCAAGAGTTTGAGGTTGCTGTGAGCTGTGATGCTTGGCACTCTACCCAGGGCGACATAGTGAGACCCTGTCTCAAAAATAAATAAATAAATAAATAAATAAATAAATAAATAAATAAATAACTGAATAAATGAATAAATAAACAATGCTGCCTTAATGTTACAGGGTAAGAAACTCATTTGACAGCCTCATCTGACAAGGCCAGCAGGTGGAGAGGGATTTCTCATTATCTTAAGGATAATTCTCAATTTCTTTGAGCAGTCTTTTTTTTTTTGTTTGTTTGTTTTTGAGACAGAGTCTCACTATGTCGTTCTCTGTGGAGTTCTGTATCATCACAGCTCACAGCAATCTGAAACTCTTGGGCTTAAGTCAGGGGTTCTCAAACTTCCCAATGCCACAGCCCTTTAATACAGTTCTTGTGGATTGCCACCCACAGGCTGAGAACCACTGGCTTAAGTGATCCCCTTGCCTCAGCTTTCCAAGTGTCTGGGACTACAGGTGCCTGCCATGATGCCCAGCTTTTTTTTTTTTTTTTTAGTGTTGTCATTTTTGTTTAGCATGCCTGGGCTGAGTTTCAACCCATCAGACCCAGTCCATGTGGCTGGCACCCTAACCACTGAGCTATGGGTGCCAAGCCTCTTTGAGCAGTCTTAGTGACACACTTAGACAAGTCTGTCCCCTTGAATACACTGCTTACACTGTAATTCATGAGATTCTTTTCTGCTCCTCTGTTCCTCTAAGCCGTGGTTCTCAACCTGTGGGTTGTGGCCTCTTTGTAACAATGAAAATACATCCTGCATATCAGATATTTACATTACAATTTATAACAGCAGCAAAATTACAGTTATGAAGTAGCAACGAAAATAATTTTATTGTTGGGGGTCACCACAATTTAAGGAACTATATTAAAGGGTTGCGGCATTAGGCGGCATTAGAAAGGTTGAGAACCACTGCTCTAAGCCTTTACATTGCCTGGGAAGGATTCATGCTGCATGAAGAAAGTAACCGGACTCCTGGTGTGGCCACAGAATTGTCCTGTGTGACCGTGCCTTAATGTGGGATTTGTAGCACACACTCTTGCATCTTCTGTTGCTTTATTGCGGGAAGGCTAGCTTCTCATCTTCTCCTCATTTGCTTGGAGACGGGGGGCTTTTCACATCTGTCTATGTGATTATCAGGTAGCGTGGATAGGAAATTGGGTGGCTACACATGTACTGTTTTTCAGAGTGACTGTACTGATAACTCCTGGATCTCCATTTTAGAAAGCTCTACTGGTTGGATTCCACTCTGAAAGGCCTCTTTGTCTCTGACCTCAATGGTGAACAACGCCGGAAACTGGCCCAGCACTGCGTGGATTTCAACAACACCTTCTGCTTTGATCATCCCAGAGGAATTGTTCTCCACCCTCAATATGGGTATCGTCTCCTTATAATCCTGGGCTTTTCTTTCATGGCCTTATACTGCCTCTGTTACCAAGAAGGCTGTTTTTGTAGCTGTCTCAAGGTCAGCTGGGATTTGTCTTTTGTTTTTCCTACCAGGCAAATGGGTTAGTGTAATGGGTAAAAGCATAGCTTCTTCAGATGACATTCATTGACTGCTTTCTTGCCATGACACACCTTTTCACTTTTCAAGTCACATATTTTAGCTATATACAAAGAAAATTGTGGTTTAAAAAGATCCACTTCTTTACTGGACTCTCCATGTCAATGCCACTGAAATCCATATTTAATCATGTTCATTCCCAAGCATTTTCCATACATTGTCCCCTTTTCTCTTTTAGATTATTTGGTGTTAGTTCTGTTTTCTTTCTGAGAGGATCTGTAGAATGTAAACACCATTTCTCTAAATGAATAAAAAGTCCGTCTTTTGGCTACAGACTTCTTTTGGCATCGAGGACTGACCCTTTGTGTTTGCTCCAACAGGTACGTCTACTGGACAGACTGGACTCACCCCGCATATATTGGGAGAGTAGGCATGGATGGGACCAATAAGTCTCTGATTATCTCCACCAAGATAATGCGGCCCAATGGTATTACCATAGATTACACCAATGATCTACTGTACTGGACAGATTCCCACCTGGGTTATATCGAGTACGTACACAGAAAAGCTGTTTATTCCAAGCCTAAGGGTTTCTGCTTCCTGTCTTAGTAGTGCTCCGCATCTTCTAACTGGCCTGAGCATTGGAAGTCACTTCTAACCAAAACTGATAGAAAGTGAATTTTAAAGCCATACAAGTCAGGATGTGGCCTGGTGCTTTCACTTATTGTTTTTTCCTCTAGAAAATGGGACTAATAATTTCTCCTTTGTGGTAATCAGCTTAGTTCTCAATTTATCTTAATTTTCTTATCTCTTTACTTTGCTCTCCCTTCCAAATATAAGGAGGCACACCTATAGTTAAGTGCGATGTAGTGTTTTATGTAGCAGTAGAGTGTGTTAGCATTAATTCAATATGATAATGCATGTACATCTTTCTGGTAGGATCACTTCTAAAAAGTGTGTTAAACATACTACTCAATGACAAATAGTAATTGTAAAGATAATACGTTTTATAAATCAATTTGTATATTTATTTCAGATTATGGTTTAATTGGATTATAGTAATGTTTTCTGGATAAGCATTTAAGAAGATACACCCAGGTACAACCAGTTGCTTTTAAATGCGTAGAAGTACCATTAATTCAGTATAGCTATTTCAAAGACTTTTAGAAATTTTGTCATTTTAATACATTTATTTTCCTGCCAAAGTCAGTACAGAAAGTTTTAACGTTTTCTCACCCTATACTTTCTTGGAAAATGCCCCTGGCACATTCATGAATACTCTTTCTTGCTGTGTTTTTGGCAGACTCAGTTAATCCTGCAGCTCTTTTGTTGAATTGGTTCATTTGATATACGAAGGTAGCTCTTAGCATTCTCATTGCAGAATTTACCACAGCAGATACTAATTCATTCTTAGCATAGTGGCCAGTTTTGGTCAGAATAAGCAGAATATTACAAATTACTTCAGGTTTATTACAATTGATATGCTAAAAGTGACACTCTTGACCCTTCCTCTCTTGAAAAGAATATCAAAGAGTTGTGTTAGCTTCCCATACAATTTCATATCGAATTAGAATTATCAAGGGGTTTAAAGAAGCTTCAGCATCTTCCTGTTTGGATATTTATTGTCTTTTGAATCTTGTAGATTATAATTTGGTCTTGAAAGCTTTGAAGGTTTAATTGAAATGGGCAGTGTTCATCTAGATGGTATTTTGGGGAGCATTTGAGGGAAGAAATGAATTTTCTAGCCAATTTATATTTTTTACACTTTTTGATAAAATCTGATCCAGATCATTTGCATGGCTAGACTCGAAATTCAGGCAGTAAATTCAGTTTAAAAGTCAAATAATAAATGAGGCACTGTGATCTGGGAGTGAATGAAATCTTTGATATTCATGTAGCCTTGTTGCCTTGATCTCTTAGACAGGTAGCACGGCCTGTGTTCCAAAATATCTTTTGTAGAATACAGAAAGCAATACATTTTTATAGAGCATCCACCGGCTTCCTTGTACCTCTTGGGATGCACCAACATATGATTAGAGCTGTGCCTATGGTTCTACTCTTGACAAAAAGTAATCATAGAGGTATTTGAGATCTCTGCATAGAAGTCATGGAAGAACTGGAAGGGAAGGTCTCGGGACTACTTTTTGGTCTATGATTTTTAAAAAATCAGTTGGTGACTAAGTTCTGGTCATTTACCTGCATTCTTATCAACAGAGGCCCAGCAGGTCTTCCAAGTTTTCCTATGGCTTTTATAAGTTCCTATAACTTATGATAGCTAACATTATCGAGTTTCTTAGTTGCTAGCTCATTCTACCTTTGGTTTGATTTTAGGACCCATTTCACAATTTTTAAATGTTATAACATCAGTATTTTAGAAACGACCTCTGACATAGACTCACAGTAACGACTGAGACATTAGAACTCAGAGGACTTGGAAATTTGGCGGTGGATGCTTTCTATCATCTTGAAGTCAGAGAACCTTCTCTGGAGGGTTATTCGTCTGGAAAAGGTTTCATTAATAGTGCCCACAGCATTTTGGATATTAACATGCGGATGGTGTACACAAAGTTAACTCTGCAGGCCTGTCGGTTTTTCTCCTTAGGTTATGCAGAGACCCTAATTGGCTGGTAGAATAGCTTCTCTCCTCAAATCTTCATGAGAGGTTGGAATTCCAGCTTTGTATTATTGCTGTCCTCTGATTTCTCCCAGTGACTTAGGAAGAGGGATGTTCACTCCAGGCCTTCAGAAGGGTGCTTGATGTAGACAATCAGCGTAAGAGGTTATAAACCTACAATAGCTGCATCCACAGGGAAGGTGCTGTGGTCAGGAATTAGTGATTGCTTAAACTTTTGCGGCCCTTCCTAAACATTTGAGCATTTTACATACCCTTTCCACTTTCACACCTTTTGTTCAAAGTAAATCTTTCAAGTTTAGTTTACTTTTAATTAAAGATTAGGTGTTTGGGGCAGGATTTGAACTTCAGTTATCTCTAGGAGGTAGAATTTTATGAAGTGATTTGTTCATTTATCTGGAGAGTCAGTAGAGGAGAGGGGTTATCTTCATCAAGTGATTGTTTCTTTCTGCTTCCACAGGTACTCGGATTTAGAGGGCCATAATCGACACTCAGTATATGATCAGACACTGCCTTACCCCTTTGCTGTTACCATTTTTGAAGACACTATTTACTGGACAGATTGGAATACGAGGACAGTAGAAAAGGGAAACAAATACGATGGATCACATAGGGTGGTGCTGGTGAACACAACACACAGACCATTTGACATCCACGTGTACCATCCGTACAGGCAACCGAAAAGTGAGTGGGGGATTGAGGAGTTCAGCACAGACCCCTTTAGGCTGTGTGCATGTCATTCTTGTCTGTATAAGCATGACTATTATAATTTACAAAGGGTTTATTGTCTGTATAATCATGACTAGTATAATTTACAAAGAGTTTATTGTTACTTGTTAGTGTTTTCTTCAAAACGTATACTGCAAGTTGAGAGTTTATTCTCCTATCCCCTGGGAAAGGCTACTTAGAACTCTTTCTTAAAATTTTCCCTATTTTTAAATATCAATCAGTGAGGATTTTTGTTTTTGATAAGATTTAACAGTTTTTTATTTTGTCACATTTACTTTATCCATGTTGGTGGGAAGACTAACATGTTGTAAAGTAACCTAAAAATATGACATTTTGCCCCTAAAGACATAAGACAGCACCTTTGAAAACTAAGGGCATTTCCTTATATAGCCATAATGCAATTATAACACCTAAGAAATTGACAATCATTTCTTTTTTTTTTTTTTTTTTTGAGACAGAGTCTTACTATGTCACCCTTGGTAGAGTGCCATGGCATCACAGCTCACAGCAACCTCAAACTCTGGAGGCTTGAGCAATTCTCTTGCCTTAGCCTCCCAAGTAGCTGGAACTACAGGCACCTGCCCCAATGTCCGACTATTTTTTGTTGCAGTTGTCATTGTTGTTTAGCAGGCCCAGGCCGGGCTTGAATTCGCCAGCCTCAGAGTATGTGGCTGGCGCCCTACTCACTGAGCTATGGGCGCCAAGCCACAATCATTTCTTAATACCAAGATCAATCTACTTGAAAAGAGAATGAGTATAACATCTACTAATGTCTATTTGCATGTGACATTATATTATGTACCAAATAGAGGTTATTCTCGACTTCTGGAAGATATTAATGTCCAGAGCAATGCATTTTGTGTCTTCTAAGTTAGAGAATCTATTTTTGTTTGTGAAGTTACATTCTTCTTCATGCCAGCAAATTCATTTTACAATTTAGAGATAATCTAGCTAAGGTATGGAGTATATTTAGCTTTTGTGTATCTGCTTTGTTGTTGTGTTTTGCTAAAACCTAAACTTAGAAGTAAGCAAAAATGAGAATTAGCAAAATAAAAGACCTGAAATAGAAATTCACGTTAATCTTCATCTCCAAGTGGTGACCCAGAAAATGAGTAAAGATGCTACTTAATTTATCTATCTATATTAATGTTGTTCAAACTTCCATTACCTATGTCCTTAGAAAGTGGGAATGAGTATAGCATCTGCTGGAAATTAAAACTTTAACTTAGATTCTGGGCACATGAATGTAAGCTTACTATCTGCTCCCTCCCCCAGGACTTTGAGATACATGTCTTTTCTAGTCAAAAACACTAGTGGCTGTGTCTCACTTCTGGTTGCATATGAACAAGTTTTCTTAAAGCACAAGGTGGTTGTTCATATCAGTCTATTATGAACTTTTGTAGAAGGCATAAAACTAGGATACTTACTTTTATTTTTCACTAAGAGGTGGTGAGTTTCATATCAAGCTGGGTTATCAGCTAATTTGTGAATGATACTCTCTTTAAGCAAGTAAACATACATATATTTTCTTTCTTTTTCACTAGTGGACAATCCATGTGGTATCAACAATGGTGGCTGTTCTCATCTATGCCTCATCAAAGAAGGAGGGAAAGGATTTACCTGCGAGTGTCCAGATGACTTCAACACTGTGTTTTGGGACGGCCAAACATACTGCTTTCCCGCGTGCTCCAGCACCCAGTTCCTGTGTGCTAATGAGGAAAAGTGAGGCTCTCTTTTCCTTTTCTTCAGGACCTTTTTATCCCTTGGGTAGATATTGAACTTCAAGGCTCCAAGGGATAGGAGTTTTCTAAGGAAATGAGATTTGGGTTAATTGATTGAGTTCATGTAGAACACATCCTGACTCTCACACCCAGAGATAGAAAGAATTTGTTAACCAAACTGTTATGCCTATCGATGTAGTTGATCATAGGGAAGTGAACTATGTATTTCTTCCTTCTAATCAATTGTCCTGAGTGTCAGGGCCATGTATGAAAGTGTGTAATGAAAACCAGTCCTTAGGGGTGATAGAATTTCACTGTCTTTTCCACATTTATACCGGTCTTGCTTCCTAGTTACCTGTGCCAGAAGATCCAGGGTCTCACACTCACGTCCAGTTTTGATCATCTGTCTTTGCTATGAAACAAGACCCACATTATTTCTCTAGCAGTGTTTACAGGCTGTTGATGACTAGGGGAACTAATGGAGAGAGACATCCTTAGATCACAGCATCTAGGATGCAGGGTAGATTATTGTGGTGATGAAATGTCTGAGATTTAAGAATCCAGCATGCACCTATCATGACATAGATACTAACAATTTTATGCCCTCTCGTTTCCCAACCAGTACCAGATGTTTTTGATTATATCACCCTGGCGGACAGTCACTCAGCCAGTCATTGCTTCTAGAATCACAGTTCAAAACACCCATCCCATGTATTTGGGTCTTAACAAACCCGTTCTATCTCATCAAATTTTGTTTTCTTTGAAAATACACCACAGTAACCGAGATTGAATTGGTCCTCCTCTAGGCTCCTAAGAGAACTCATGTCTTCACTTGGAATTCTATAAGTTCTTGTCACATTGCTGTCCTCCACCTCCCATGCTTTACTAGAAAGTGCTGTATTTTCCCTGTTCAGGTGTATTCCTATCTGGTGGAAATGTGATGGACAGAGAGACTGCTCGGATGGCTCTGATGAATCGGCCCTTTGCCCGCAGCGCTTCTGCCGACTAGGACAGTTCCAGTGCAAGGATGGCAACTGCGTCAGCCCCCAAACCCTGTGCAACGCCAACCCAGATTGCCCTGATGGCTCTGATGAAGTCTCTTCTCTTTGTGGTGTGTTGAATTGCTTTCTGCCTTGATTGTGTGCAGTCTTGATTCTGCAGGAGGAGGTAGATTTCCTTAAACCAGAAACAAAATTCAGAGTCCAAGGATAAAATTCATGGTCCTCTCTATATCTACTTTCTATAAAGCCTTTAAAAAATCCTAAGTTCTTTGGAAGGCAGATAGTTGAAGTAGATAGGAAGTTGCCTATATTGGTGGCTCTTCACCATGTGCTAGGCATTCAATCCTCTGTGAGAGCCAACACTGGGGATGAAATGTGTTTCCCCACTCTGTTTTACATGAGGACTCTGATTTATGTTTCCATTTTTAAAAGCAACTTACCCCTCCAAACTAAAAACAATATGTTAATAACAATAATCAACACAAAGTTTGAAACATGTCCAATAGGGGAACAGAGCCAGGAAAAGGTATATTTATCAGACCAGGGGATTCAGTCCCTAGGCCTTAATTCTGCATGCAAGAATGCAAGAAAAAGATACTTAAGAATTTGGGAGACAGTAACAATCAAAGGAATAACTGCCCCCCATAGTAGTGCTGGTTGATAATAAGCATGTTAAGACAGAAATTATTAAAAAGAAATTAATTAAAAAGAAATTTCAATCGAGTTCTCCAGGATTCATCCGCATAAATTAAGAGTTTCTGTTCTTTGTGCCTTCTGAGATGATAACCAAATGTCCCTGCTTACAGAGAATCACAAGTGTGAGTCCAATGAATGGCAGTGTGCCAACAAGCGTTGCATCCCAGAACACTGGCAGTGTGACACTGTGAACGACTGTGGGGATAACTCAGATGAAGACATTTCCCACTGTGCCAGCAGGACATGCAAGTCAGGCCAGTTTAAATGTGACAACGGCCGCTGTATCCCTCAGTCCTGGAAGTGTGATGTAGATAATGACTGCGGAGATTACTCAGATGAGCCTGTTCAGGAATGCTGTAAGTCCCTGTGGGAGGGACCCGCATGATCAGGGCTGGGAGACATGGAGAACCCCCAGGTGGACTGAGAGAGGACATGGGGTCCCCTGCTTCAGAGAGGACATGGGGTCCCCTGCTTCAGCCCCGTGGGATGCTTCCTCTTGTGCTCTCTGCAAACTCTGGACTGCAAGGCAAAGTATAGCTGTGTGGCCTGTAGGCTGAACAGGACCCAGTTTCTGAAGTGGTGATTACCTCTGTCTGCTACACTAAATGTCTAACTGTGCATAATATGACACAAAGAACTTACCTTTTGTATATATAGTGCTTTTTCAGAGAAACATGAAGTAGGGGAATTGGGTACTAACAAATTCCCATTTTACAGATGAGGAAACTGAGGCTCCCATTAAGTAGCTGGTCACATGACTCTTTAGTAGCAAAACTAACACTTCAGCCCAGGTATTTTACTTCAAATCAAGTCCTTTCTCCCCCCACAGTGTTACACGGCAAACCACATGAGCGATGCTGAGATAGTGAGGAAACTTAGGATTTATTTATTCTGCTCATGGTAAATAGATCACATTCAAAACAGACATGTTGCCTGAGTCAATTAGCTGGCAACAGGGTACTTGTTACTCATCAGCACCGTGTCCTGAGCATGGTAATTGGAAGGTGCCTTTTGATGCCTTCAGTTCTGACTTTGCTGCTTTTTTTGCTCACCTTTCAGTGACCCCTGCCTATCGCTGCAACAACCTTACGGAATTCAGCTGTAAAACAAATTACCGCTGCATCCCCAAGTTGGCTGTGTGCAATGGTTTCAACGACTGCAGGGACAACAGTGATGAGCAGGGCTGCGGTAGGCGGCTGCAGGGGTGTGGGGGGGCGACAAACAGGCTTTATTCGATGGGAGAGGAGGTGCACTCCTTCTCCCGTCTCAGTTTTTTCTTTGTTTACCTCTATAAAATAAAATTCGTTTGTTAATTCTTCTAATAACATGTTATATTTTGATAGTATTTTTCAGGGTTATTGGGGGAATTTAATTTATATTGTCTTCAGTGACAGCTTACCCCAAAGGATGCTATCATTGAGGAAGACACTGTTAGAAACCTGTGTAATTTCTCCCAAAAGTAGAATATATATTCATACTCAACAAGTTTAAATTGTTTGTCTAATCTTATAGATTGATTGAAATTAATGTCAGGGGATTAGAAAAAAGACTTGGTATTTGTCTCCAAAACGGGTATTTCCAAAGAAGAATATTTGTTATGTGGGGGTTTTAATATTCTGAATGTTTTTCCATATCATCTATTGGACAGCCCTAGTCACTCTGGCAACATAGAAAGAATTTAGGGACAAAAGGCTGAATATGGAATTTATCAAGATTAGGCATACACTCTAACTTAAAACCAAAGTGAGTGAGTGTGTGTGTGTGTGTGTGTGTGTGTGTGTGTGTGTTTGGGTTTAGTTGGAAGAGAGAGAAGAAAGATAATGGGTTTTTAATAATACTGAGTCTAATCAATTGAAGACAGTGTGATAGAAATGTTCTATTTGTTGTGGCATCATTTTAGTCTTTCTTTCCAGGCCTTTGTTGTGAATCACAAATCAGATGCCAATTCATTTTCTGAACAGTTTTTGTAAGAGGGAATGGATCTAGTTTCAAGCAATAGGGTGGGTTGGGAAGGTTGGCAATGAATCTTGCTGGCATTCTTCTCTTTGGGAACTTCAAAAATGTGGTGACATAATTCCCAGGCCGTCTCACAAAGAAGCCAATCCCACTTAGCGCACTTCCTGACCACTGGTTTATGGCATCTTTACTGTGCTTTGCAGAGGAACGGACATGCCATCCTTCAGGGGATTTCCGTTGTAAAAATCACGTCTGCATCCCTCTTCGCTGGAAATGTGACGGGGAAGATGACTGTCAAGATAATTCAGATGAGGAAGGCTGTGGTGAGTGTTCCCCGTTCTGTGATCCTTATGTGCCACCAGAGCTGTGGTGTTTGCTGCTTGTCCACAGTCCAAGTGTCTCTGCTGTTCATCCTTGAAATGCAAGGTGAAGCTCTTTCTGCTGCTTGGTATATTTCTGCTTTCTCTTCCACTGAAGACATAAATCATCTTTTTCTGAGATTCTTAAAATACAGCTTTTGGAGGAGAAAATGTACAGAAATGCATATTTTGTCTATTAAATTTATTTAGACCCAACGTTTAACAATAAAAGGACAAATACAATAAGATAAATACAATAGAGATAGAAAATCAGGACCAAAGACTCAATGACCCTGCTTCTTTAGCTCTTTGCCCCAAATTCTCTTAACAGCAGTGAGACTACTTGTGTTTGGATTGTTAACCTTCTGGAACTAGCTATTTTAGGAGGGCTAATGGTTAAATAACAGGACAGGTTTGGGTTCTGACTACAAGGCGTTGGATGGGGAGGTTGAGGAAAGGAAGCCAAAGGTCTGGGTCACACCAAACCAGATGGTCGGTCCTGAATAAATGGGTGTGTTTTGAAAACAACTTTAGTGACAGGCCCTGCCATGAGCATTTATTATTGACTCATGATATATGTTAGTTTCCAATTGTCTAATATGAAATCTAACTTTAGCTACCTTTGGGAAGTAAGACATGATCACCACTTGCTAGGGGCAGTTGAGAGAATTAAGATGCTGATTACACCTGCAAATGTCAATCAGCTAAGAACTTCTTACACAAAAAGTTAATCCAATTGGCATTTTATTTTTTATAAGAAAAAGTTCATGCTGAATCCTGTAAGAGGGTATCTAGAGTTTCATGAAATGAAATCCCATCTTTACAGAATCAAAATTGAGGTGGAATGTCTCATTTTAGAGGACCAGTATTTTGTGTAAGCACAGCTCTGGGGCTAAGGACACAGGGGTGTATTGGCCACTGAGAGCTCTTTACCCAGTTCATGAGCTGCATCCAGGGTGTGATTCCTGGTGCTCTTCTTTTCCAGTGCCCCGAGAGTGCACAGAGAGCGAGTTTCGATGTACCAATCAACAATGCATTCCGTCTCGGTGGCTCTGTGACCATAACGACGACTGTGGGGACAATTCAGATGAGCGGGACTGTGGTAACTGTCGGAGATTTCTGAGAAGCTTACCATAAAATCTTGTACTATGACTGAGGGGGACTTCAAATTAGTGTTTGTAATTTTTTTATAGTAAAATTATATTTATGTAGTTTTATAATATATAGCCTTAGCAACATAGTATTTTCTGCTCTGTATGTTCTCTGCTTTATTCTTAACTCATATTGGTCTAGATCAACCATAATAGGGGAAAATACAGAGGAATTTAAAAATATCTGATTTTAATTTAGATACTTCTTAGGAGCAGACTTAAATCTTCCTGATATTTCACAGAAAGCCACCTTAAGGATCTACAGTGATGGAAGTCCTAAACCCCAAGTAATTTTTATAGCTTTTTATAGATTAAGTGTTGGGCCTGAGGAAAATCTGGAAACATTAAAAATTGGGGAATTCTGGTTTCTTAGGAAAAGAATAAGAGCTGGAGCTTATTTAGTAGAGGGGAGATAAGTACTTCCATCTGCCTGTATTGAGTGGGGCAAGTGTGAATTTCAGAGTTTGTTCATTTGCTGTCCTCAAGCTGTGAGGCAGCCAGGATCACAGATGGGGATGTGATGGGGGTCCTCACTATACCCTGTGTATCTCATACCTACCTGAAAATGACAGAGCCTTCGAGAATGACGTTCTTTTCTCTCCAGAGTTGAGGACCTGCCATCCTGACTATTTTCAGTGTGCAACTGGACACTGTATACCCCAAGACTGGAAATGTGATGGAGCTGCTGACTGTCTCGATGCCTCCGATGAATCTACTTGTCGTAAGTCCCACAACACCTGTAGTGTCTTGAAGGTTTGAATATAATCATTTAAGTATTAGTCAGCTACCACTTCTTAAATCAAAGGGCCAGAGGTATTTTCTGTTCAGCATTCATTGGTGAATATCAATTCATGAGATCCATATATATAATCCATAATGGTCATCCAGGTGCATTTCATCAATAGTACTTTAAACAGAGAATGTTTTAAGCAGTCCATGCTAACATAGTATTTATATATCATCAGCTATTACACAAAGCATTAATTGGATAAAAAACATTTCAGGTTAAAAAAAAAGAGTGAGCAATGTAAAAGGTGGAATAAAGAACTTGGGTTGGGTATTAGAACATACTGAATGTATAACATTAAACAATTTCAGAATCACATATGGCATATAAAATTATTAAAAATGTAAAGACAATATGATCACTCAAATTTTAGTCTTTATGTATCATTAAATAAATGTTAACTGTTGATGATGGTTATTGTTGATGGTTTGGTTGCCCCATCTTAAAACCTGGTTGAGAGATTCTGTAAATGTGTGTGGATAGAATCAGTCCTGAAGAGCTACACTTGCTTGTGGGGACAAAATCCAGCACTGTCCATGGATGATTCATGCCGTTGAAAAGATGGGCTTGGAGGACTGTTCTTAAGACATAGTCCGTTGGATTCTCAGACAGGTTGATCCTGATGAATAAGGAAGAATAGGGCATAAAAGCAAGAGACAAAGTAGAAATGGTAGAGAAACTTTCCAAAATTTGTCAAATTGTACAATAATTTGAATATGTCTCTTCTCCCATGACAGCCACCCGCTTTCCCAATGGTACATACTGCCAGGCTAATATGTTTGCATGTAAAAACCATGTTTGCATCCAGCCGAATTGGAAATGTGATGGCGATGACGACTGTGGTGATGGTTCTGATGAAGAGCTTCATCTGTGCGGTAAGAGGGAGAGAAATGGAGTGAATGGGAGCGGAGTTGTCTGGCAAAGTCTTAGTGTTTCTTACATGCAGCCTATGGTCCTGGAGGGGAGTTTGTGAGGACTGGACACGTGATCAGCTTTGTTGTGATTTCACCTGGCCTTGCTGCTTCAGTTTTTTCTCTGTAACCTGAGAACATTGGTCAGGCCTCTGTGGTTTTTAAATATTTTACATCCTTGGAAAACAATGTATTCTAAAGAAATCTTGCTTGGAAACCCAGTAAGCATAAATAGGAACAGGTGTGTTGTGGTCGAAGTCTGAGGAGGAGTATGGGGAGGTTGTACTGTCTGCTTCGTCCTACTTTTGGTGTCCCAATCCATACCCCTTCTTGGAACACTGCTAGAAAATGTTAAGACTTACTTCATCTTTAAAGTCATTTTTCTCTAATGTCATAATTTAAGGCCATCTAACTTCCTCTTGTTGAATGATACATATTTATGTTTTTAAATCAGTGAATCTCAGTTTGGGTACATGTCAGAACCAATGGGGGAGGAATGTTTCAGAATAACATACCTAGCCTCACCCTAGGCTTAAATCTAAAGGAATGGAGTCCCCAAGGATGGGGTCTGTGCATGTATATCTTTAAAAAGATTCCTAGCTCTTTAGTTTAGTCCCCTGGTTAACAACTACTGAATTTTAATACAAAGTGAAAGAAAACAGTTTCTATCATTTTGTTATGTGCTTTGAGTCCCTCGAGAAAGTCTAAGGCAATAGTTCTCAATGTACTAGGAATATCGGTACCATTTGGGAGCATGTTAGAAATGCAGATTCATGGGCCATACCCTGGACCTACCCAATCTGAGTTTCTGACAGTGGAGCCTGAATGTATAAGCCTTCAACACAGGAGAAGGGACCTCTAGAACCATTGCTGCTGAAACTCTTAGCTCCCAACCTGACTTGCTTTTGAAGTTCACCTTGCCTTTCCCATTCCTTTTCCTAGATTCATTGCTACTCATTTTTGTAATACACAAAGAAAAAATTTATCTATTTTTTATTTTATTTCAGATTAATATGAGGGCACAAGTGATTAGGTTATCATGTTTGTTTTTGTTGGGTAAGGCCCCTATTGTAGCTGTGTCCCACCCCCAGGAGGTGTGCTACATACACCTACATTGTGCTCATTAGGTGGGAGCACACCCATCCCCCTTTCTCCTTCCTCCTCCCATTCCCCCCAGCTTGAATTGAATTGAGTTTTTTCCTTGTGGGTGTGTATTACTTTGTCAACTGGCTTCATAATTAGTATTGAGTACATTGGATAGTTGCTTTTCCATTCTTGTGATACTTTACTAAGAAGAATGTGTTTCAACTCCATCCAGGCAAACACAAAAGATGTAAAGTCTCCATCTCTTTTAAGGCTGAATAGTATTCCATGGTATACAGATACCATGGTTTATTAATCATTCATAGGTTGATGAGCA
Organism: Loris lydekkerianus; assembly: GCA_963574355.1. Classification (NCBI taxonomy): domain Eukaryota; kingdom Metazoa; phylum Chordata; class Mammalia; order Primates; family Lorisidae; genus Loris; species Loris lydekkerianus. The sequence goes on along the minus strand of CAUYPK010005559.1, from coordinate 31,548 downwards.
TTTGGGTTGTTTCCACATCTTGGTGAGTGTAAATTGAGCTGTGATAAACAATCTAATCTGATCAAACAGTGGCCTCTTGGTTGTTAGGATAAGAGCCCATATTCTGTTCTACCAGCCTTCCAGCCTCCTGGCCACCATCACCTTCCTCCCTCTCTGTGCACCAGCCACAGAAACCTGCCATTATCCTTTCTGACTCAGAATTCATGGGAAGCCTCTTTCAACCATTCCTCCTCAAATCTATGTCAGATCCCCCTAGTACATGCCTTGCAGTTATAAATGGTTAATTTGTAAAGTCCATATCTCCGCTGGAATAAAAGCTCCAGGAAGACAAGAAACTTTCTTGTTGTTTCCCATCGTATCTAGTGCCTAGCCCAGAGCAGTGGTGTGTATGAGACACTCAAGATGTGTCTGTTGATTGATTAGTCAGATGAGTAAATGAAGGAATGAATGAAGCAAGCTTGGTGCTAGCGTGGGAGTATTTTAGATAGCGACACTAATATTCCACTCCTAACTGGTACTTTCATTCTTCTGTCTTTCCTTTTAGCGGATGTTCCCTGTGAATCACCAGACCGTTTCCGGTGTGACAACAATCGCTGCATTTATATCCAGAAGTTGTGCAACGGTGTGGATAACTGTGGAGATGGAAGTGATGAGAGAGAGGAGCACTGTAAGCAAAAGCCAAAAGGGAGAAGGAAAAATGAAGGGCCCTCAATTATGTGCATTTTTCAGAATGTGCAGCTAGGATTTCAGTTTGTTCTGTGGAGGTTTGAGTTGGACCTGCATGACTTAATTATTTGCAAGATCCTGCAAACACATGCACTACTCAGATACAACACCACCCACTTTTTTCTGTCTCATTGGAGTGGAGATGTTGGCAAATCCTGTACTTTTTCCGTCTTTGTTTAAACATTGAACAAGGTTTTTTCCTCTTCTTTTTTTCACAAGAAAATGAGAACAAACACTAAATATATGGTTGAGTCATGCTTGACAAATTAAGGGTTTGTTTTCAAAGATGAGGTTTGGTCGTTCTTCAGCCTGCAGTTGCTAATTGTTAATCTAGTCATGGGAATGAATATTCCTTCTCAATGCCCAGCTGCAAAGAGCCTGTTAAGTAATGGTGTTAACAGAGCTTATCTAATATCCTTCTTGAAAATGAAAGTTTATTTCCTACAGGAGAAAAACGATAAATTAGGTTAAGATAGAAATTTCAAACTGGCTGCATTTAATGTTTGAGATGTTAAAATATCTGTGCTTTTCCTGAACGTTGGAAATATTTTAAAGTCTCTCCTTTGAAAGGGAGAGGTGATCAATTTCCTGGGCAATTTGATTTGCCTAGAAAAAGTCAATGAGGTAAATTATTTCCCTCACCATCAATTACTCCCCCCACCCCTACCAACTTTATCTGGGAAAATTTAGATAAAAACCTAATTTTTCCATTTTCTATCCCTTGTATTGATGTGGCCCTAGAATGTTGTGCCTCGGGTTAACATCCAGCTCGCCATCCCAGAAGGATGGTGTCCGGGAGGACTTTTGTCCAGTTATTGTTATTATTATTGGTAAAGATGAATCTATGGTTATAGCATTGTTAATATGCTTATTTGAAGTATAGCACAAAGTGATAAAAACCCAGAAACAAAATATATATGTATATATTAAAATATGTATGTATATTTTATATACATATGTTTATGTATAGAATATATAAATACACACACACACACACACTTTTTTTTTTATTTCTGGAACACAGTCTCATGCTGTTGTCCCAGGCTAGAGTGCCATGGTGTCATAGCTCACAGCAACCTTAAACTCCTGGGCTCAAGTGATCCTCTTGCCTAAACCTCCCGAGTAGCTGGGACTACAGGCAGACATTATTACACCCAGCTAATGTTTCTATTTTTAGTAGACATGGGGTGTCACTCTTGCTCAGGCTGTCTCAGAACTCCTGAGCTCATGCAATCCACCTTCCTTGGTGTCCCAGAGTGCTAGGATTACAGGTGTGAGCCACTGCCCCCGGCTAGAAATAAAGTATTTTTTGAAAATTAAAACAGATTTCCCCCCTTCCATGTTTCTTTTTCCTTTTCCCCTACTAATAATGCCATTTTTTTAATGGAGCAAGACATTTATAGCATGTGCTCAAATCCTAGACTGGAAAAAAGGAGCAGTAAACTTTTATTCTTTCCAGGGAGCAGGATTTTAGTCAGAGGACCTGCTGCCAGTTATCACAATAAGCAAACTGCAAAATTTCAATGGCTTAAAACTGCAAAGGTGTCTTTCTCACTCTTGTGAAGTTTGATGGAGGTCAAGTAGCCCTCCTGCATCCTAAGATCATATTATGAGGAACATATAGTCTTCAGATTGCCAAGTAAGGAGGAGAGAGAAATGGTGGAGGCACTGATGTTCTTATTTCCTGGACCAAGAAGTGACAGACGTGGCTTCTGCTCATAGTCACATGGCGCTGATCTAACTGCAAGGGAGACTGGGAAGTACAGGGAAGTGCCTGGATATTTAGTGAGCACCAATTCTTTCTACCACAATATGCCCTTGCCACTAAATATCACTTTAGGCATCTCATACATCAGAACACCCTTAACCCCTCCCTAAGGGATGAGCTCAAAGTCCCATGTAATAACTGACACCCAGAAACTCTGGGTGATGGGCAGTGGTCACTCTATAGTTCCAGATATGGTCCCTCTTGATTTGGACTAGTTTTATTTGTTCCACCTCCCACCAATAGATATTGGTAGAACAGGGGCAACACAATAGAAGTCAACACTCCCGGTGGAAAGAAACATCACAGTTACTAGTCTATAACAATTCTGAAGTACCATTCTAGGATGACACATGTTGGTGTAACACAGTCTGATTTATGTCTGTTGTCTGGTGGAATGATGAATATGAACACCTTCACTTTCAAGAGCATACTAGATTGGTGATAAATTATATGATCACCCTGTACAGACATTGTGAAGGCCCTTACTGTGGAGAGGGGAGGAGATTTACTGATTAGATCATGATTCTGCTCTGTGTGGAGCACCTGTGTCCAAACAGCCCTCATTGTCTGTTACTCTACTGTTTGGAGGGCCAGGGACTATGACGCCCTCATTAGGGACTACACAGCTTTCTTAGCCTATTTCCTGTTCGGATAAGATTGGGGGCCTACAGTTTTATAAAAATCTCAAACAGTGACAGTATTTTGGTTTGTTTGGTGATACATATTGTTGAGAAAAGGCTTTTGATCTATTTGCTTCCAGTTAATTCTAGAACTTAACCTGATTCACTGTTCTTTTTGAGACATAGTTCTTGAATTTGCTTTATGTCTCTGCTTGTTTTCCCTCATGCACCTCTGTCTCAAATGATTGTCACATTCTGGCCATCTAGAAAAACAGATGGACAGTCGTTTGATCCAACTAAGAGGTTTTATTGGGCTTTTTAAACTTTGGACTCTTATTATTTGGGATCTAGATATAGTTGACTGCTTTCCTGTACTGCAACTTTTTGGACTGTACTTTCTTTCATTTCTGATTATAAATAAACCAGTTCTTCCCTTAGCTTCTTTCTTGTACTACCTTGCCAAATTCAGGATTGGTAACCAATGCACATCACTAACATTTCTAACTTCCCTCCCCTAGATTGACATTTAATAAGCACAGGGTCTACCGTCCAATTTCTCTGTGATGACAGCTTTACCAAATGCTTTGGCATTGTGTAATAGAGATCACCATCTTCTGTCCTGCCTCAAATATCCGTTTCCTCTTTGCTTGCCTCCTGACTGTTAAGCCAGTGTCAAATATTTTAGGTTTTTGTTATGGAAGTACCCTACTTCTCTCATCACTCTACATTATTCAAAGTAATTAATACTAGGTCCTGCAATCAAACAATCCTAAAGTCTCAGTGGTGTAACCTAACAAAAACTCATACATCACTTACATAAAGGTATACAGGTTGCACACCCTTCCTCCCTCTTGTAGCTCTGCCACCTGGAGTACATGACTTCCAAGGTTGCTGCAGCAGAATAAGAGACATGGAGGAGGAACGTGGGCTGTCACTGCCTTAGCCCAGTAGTGCCACATGTCACTTCCAACTCACAGCCCATTGGCTAGAACTAGTCACATGGTCCTAACCCAGCTGTAAGGGAGCCTGGGAAATGTAGGGAAGCACTTGTTTATTTGGTAAGCAGTAACTGTCTTTGTCACAAAAGAAAGCATCTTGTTTCATAGAAAAAACAGTTTTGACCTTAACTTGTTCTTAAATTACAGGTAGAAAACCAACCCCTAAACCTTGTACAGAAAATGAATTTAAGTGTGACAACGGACTTTGCATTTCACACGATAATGTATGTGATAATATCAATGATTGTGGAAACTATTTTGATGAAACAGGTTGCAGTAAGTAAACACTTATTTTTATACTTCATTGTAGTAACTTAGGTTTACCTCATTAAAGCATTCAATAATATAAAATAGATGATAACCAGATAATTTCTTTTTAATTTACTTTGTGCTCTGAATTTCAGACAATCTTACTACCTGTGATCTAGCACTTATTCTATGCCAGACATTGGGCTAATTTATTTAACCTCTAAGTAATAGAGATTAAATAAACTGACCAAGTCTTACTGTCATTCAGTGGTGGAGTCAGCGTTTGAAGTCTGGTCTGCCTAACTGCAGAGCACATCCCATCCCCCACCTGGTTTACCAGGTGCCTTTTAGCACCATAAAGGTACATATTTTATTAATTTGTACATTTTTAAAAATCTTAAGCCAAATGCAGTATTCTTGGCACTTGAAAAATGTTCTGAGGGTAGTTGATCAAGATGGGAATGTTATAGTGACCTTGGAGGGAAAATTTATTTTTATTTTTTAAAGCAGAAGGAGAGCTTTAGTGTAGGAAAAGGATGATGAACATACCTAAGGAGTGGTTCTAGCTCAATATTTTGATGGAAATGTTGGAATGACATGTTAATAACTCAGGCCTTTGTAGTCTTATTTATGGCTTATGAAATACTTTCATATATGGGGTTTGATAATTAAGTTCATGAACTCATTCTAGAAAAAGTGCTCTCTACCTCATTGCTGAAAATCACTCTGGTCACCTTCCAAGTACTCCCCTTGGGTATGCATCTATGCCAATGCCTAGTCTTCTCTTCAAAACCATTTTGGAATACTTTTTCTGGAATGATCATCAGACCTGTTGTTGTATGGCACAAAAAAATAGGCAACAACAATAATGAATGTCACTCAGCAAGACACCACCACGTATGAACACAAACACAGCAATGAGATGTTGATATGCCAAGGTTATGAAAGCTTACTGAGTTGTTTGTACAGTGCTGCCAACTTAAGTACACAGTGCCAAGAACGTCATTGTTAGCCCTTGTACAACGACAAGGAAATTAACATTTCTGTAATCTTACATAGTTACCTTTTTATTTTTTGATAAGAGAGTACCTAAAATCTATTCTTTTAGCAAATTTTTAGGAACAGAAAGATATTAACTTTTAGCACTGTTCAGAAATAAAGAAGTAAATCATAGGTTGCCAATATTATTTGTGTGACTATAAAGATATATTGATTTGCTGTTTCTGTATTTGGTAGTTCTTATTCCTTCTTAATAAGGTGAAAAATAGAGTATTTCTTTTATAAACACAGTGTCTTACATTTGGATTTGGGAAAATCAGTTGTTATATGGTTTAAAATGGTGGTTGTTTTCAAATGAAAAATGTTACAAGAAATTCCTCAAATTTGAGGAAGAATCCCACAACGTTATGTGGTTTCTTTTCTTGTTAAGGATTTTTGCGTCAAAGAGTTAACTCACTCAAGGGAGCACTTGGTCCAGAAATTTTTGCTTTCTGGGACCCTTAATCACATTGTAGATTTTAGAGCTGGGAAGAGATTATTACAAAGTCTAATTATGCACAGGAGACCCAGCAAGGTTATGTAGCTGGCTCAAGGATGTCCAAGTTAATAAAAACAGGTCATATTTAGCAATGACAAGATGAAATCACTACTAACTTTACAGAAATTTAAAAGATATTTACGTAATACTATGAAAAATTCAGTTGCAGTAAATCACACAACTTACATTAAGTTGAAAATTCCTTAGAAAGACACAAAACACTGAAATTGACTCAAGAAGAAATAGAGAATCTGAATAGACTCATTTAGCAATGTGCAGTTGTTAAGAATTCAGAGTCTAGATCTTTATTATCAGGCTTTTGTGTATACCGTTTTGAAGTCTACTTTAAGGGAAGCATTCCATTGAATGTGATTGTGCTTCTTTTGAACTTAATTTTTTTAGTCTGTTTAAACCACATAAACTGATATAGTCATGACACTCTAAAGGAATCTGAGAAGTTCAACTCATTGCATACTATAGAAGACAGGTAGTTGTAAATCTATTTTGATTTGAAAGAATTGAACCAGGAGATTCCACAGTCTCTTTGCCTAACATATTCAGAAGCCTATGATCAGGAGACATTTCATTTGAGAGGTAGATGAAGCTTGAATCCTTGATGAGGATAACCATTTCCCACCTCCCTCCCCTTGGTCACTCACTGTCTGTGTTCATCTTGGTCGGCAGAGGACCCAGGTTTGGAGGCAGATGGAGACTGAGGATAAAAGAGGCAAACTGATAAAAATAATAAGAATGAAAGCCACATAGATGAGTTAGATATTGGCAGAGGCAAGATCTTGGAACAATGATGAAGAATGAAGAATTAGGGTAGAGTCTGAGCTATTAAACATCTATCCTAGAACATCTGGATCCCAGATGTGCAGAGATAACAAGGACCATTCATATGGCCCCTACAAAAACAAATTATTGGTTGATTGTTTTTTTACTATGAAAGTTATAAAATCTACAAAGTATATTAACAATCCCATCACTGAGAGAAAGCTAATCTCTAAAATGTGGTACACTTTTTGCCATTTTATTTTTTTAGGATATGGATTGCAAAAAATGTTTGTTAGTATTTAAAGAAAGTGTAAGAAATATTCTATACTAAATGGAGAGTTATTCAATCTTTTTATTTTAGATATTTCCCATGTCAAATTATCATTTGAAATCATAAATTTTAATGATTGCTTAGCAACCCATCACACAGATAATCATAGCTCATTGCTTCTAAGATATGTATTTTCATATTTTAACATTTCTAAAACTACAGTGCATCTTACAATTGATAATATGTCACAATGTGAGTTTTGGACATTTTCTATTTTAGTGTTACTTAAAGTAATGGTATGTCTACAGTGTCTTAGATTTGATAGGATATACTGTAATATATTTGATTCCCTATTATCAAATGCACATTCAAGTTTAAAATTGTCTTATTCTAAAAAAATGTTATAACCCTGAAACTTACATCATCATACATATTTTTTCCTTCCTGGAGGGGAAATTTATTAACATGTAATAAATGGATAAAAGAGTATGAATATTTTTAAAGCACTTGATACATGCATTCATATCACAAAATTCATTTCCATGTATACCAATTTATGGCTGTGAGAGCAGTCATATGACTTAAGACCCTGCATTTTACTGACAACATATAGTCTTGTTATAAATTTGTAATTTCCTCCTACTTGTAACTTTGTTCTGACCTATCTCAGCGTCTTTATTTATACATGCACCTGCCTATCCATCTATAATAGGACTAAAGATAGCAGAGCAGCTGGCAATAGTTGTAGAGGTTCTGGCTTCATAGTTCTAGAAGCTAATGGTTGTTTTATTTATTTATTTATTATTAAATCATAGCTGTGTACATTAATGCAATCATGGGGCACCGTACACTAGTTTTATATACCATTTGACATATTTTCATCATACTGGTTAACATAGTCTTCCTGGCACTTTCTTAGTGATTGTGTTGAGACATTTACACTCTACATCCCGTAAGTTTCACATGTACCCTTGTAAGATGCACTGTAGGTGTGATCCCACCAATCACCCCTAATGGTTGTTCTTAAGGTGAACCTGCTAGTGCTGCATATAATGGGGAATTGCCTCAAGGACCTAACATACATTTGTGTAAATGGCATTCAGGCCATAACTGAAAATCAGCATCCAGATGCATCCTCCAAGCGCTAGTGGAGAGGGTCATCTCATGATGTCCTTATGGTTGGTTGTGGCTTCCTTTGGACACACCACTTTACTGTTCATTTGTGGCTGATCTGGTTTGTAATGCTGGGGTTGTGTTTTTCAGATTTAGGAAAAGAGAGGACATGTGCTGAAAAGATATGTGAACAAAACTGTACCCAATTAAATGCGGGGGGATTTATCTGCTCCTGTAGAAGTGGGTTCAAAGTTGGTATGGTCGACAGAAACTCCTGTGAAGGTAGAGTATATTTCCTCTAATTCCTATTAGGAGAATTTGATACTTACTATTCAGGTTCCTTGCCCATTCCCTTTTATTAAATCAGTCACTATTTAATTCCCCTGATGGGGCTACACTCAGGGTTCTAGGGCAAGAATACCAGTTGCTTTTTTCCCCTTGCTATGTGATGTCTCACCAGCACCTGGCAAAGTGCTTGATAGATGGTATGTGTTCGGTAATGTCTGTGGAATTGATACAAATGATGAAGACTGCAGTGATGATGGCTGCTTATTGTACCAGGGTATGAGACCAAAGTTTTAAACAACCAAACACAAGGTTTACTTTCTTCATCTTCAGCCAAAAAACACATATTTATGACACACCCACTAATGCCAGATATAAATGAATTCTAAGGTATGATGTTGGAAAGAAGCTTATCAAGACGGAAAGCAATGAACATGATTTTAATTATCTTTTATTATTTGAATTTACTGTTTCTAATTCATGATATGTTGCACCCAAATAATTATAAGAGGTCATTTGGGAGCAGAAGCTTAAGAACCCAAATGAAAAACCAAATCAGTGACTGTTTTTGCTGGGACTAGTTTGCAAAAGGGAAGTGGTACCAAGTAACCATAGCACAACAGATGTTTTCTGTTGTAAAATTATTTTTGATCATTCGGGTATATACCTAGTAGAGGAATTGCAGGATCAAACGATAGGTCTACTTTTAGTTTCTTGAGTATTCTCCAAACTTCTTTCCAAACAGGTCGTATTAGCTTGCATTCCCACCAGCACTGTAGAAGTGTTCCCATCTCTCCACATCCTCGCCAACATCTATAGTTTTGGGATTTTGTAATGTGGGCTAGTCTTACTGGAGTTAGATGATATGTCAAAGTGGTTTTGATTTGCATTTGATGAGCATTTTTTCATGTGTTTGTAGGCTATGTGCCTGTCTTCTTCAGAGAAGATTCTGTTTAAGTCTCTTGCCCACATAGAAATGGGGTTTTTCGTTCCTTTCTTACTGATTAGTTTGAGTTCTCTGTAGATTCTATTATCAGACCTTTTCCAGAAGCATAACCTGCACAAATCTTCTCCCACTCTGAAGGTTGTCTGTTTGGTTCACTTACTGTGCAGAAGCTTTTTAGTTTGATCAGATCCCAGTAATGTATTTTTGGTGTTGCTTCAATTGCCTTGGGGATCCTCCTCATAAAATATTCTTTCAGGCTGATTTCTTCAAGCGTTTTCCCTGCACCCTTTTCTAGTATTTTTATAGTTTTGTTAAATCTTTTATCCAGTTTTCTGAAAGGGCAAGTTTGCTCTGCTGTTCCACAGAGTAATAATTCTACAGTTTAAATCCTGCCTCCATTGCTTACCAACTTTGAGACTTTGGGCACAGTAATAGATCGTATCTCTTATGAGATTTTTGGGATGATTAAGTGAGGAAAAAACACAGAGAGCATGTGGAAAAATACATGAAACTTACTTAGTGTTCCACACGTAGTTGGTATGGTTGATTGTTTTCATCTGTACTCTCCTCCGTCCTCATCACCTGTGAATATGGGTTTAAACAGAAGCACGGTTTCTCTGGGGTATGGATGGGAGCAGATGTTGCATATTTGGTTTTCTTTTGCCTACAGACATCAATGAATGTGAGGAATTTGGGATTTGTTCCCAGAACTGCAAAAACACCAAAGGAAGTTATGAGTGTGTCTGTGCTGATGGCTTCCGGTCTGTGGGTGAGGACTTTGGAAAAAGATGTGCAGCTGAAGGTATGATGGGTTCATGTTGGGTTTAGTCAACTTTCAGAGATATGTCTGGAAACAAGCTTTAGACTCTCAAAGAGTCTTATTTTTAACCCACCAGCCACTTCTCTTCCAATACCTACTCAATCTCTCCTCTTTCATCCCCAGCCGTGTCTCCTAACAAATATGTAGAAATTAAAACAAGAGTCAGATGCTACTTACTATTCTGGATTTAACTTCTCGTCACCTTGATGAAAGCTCCAAAAAGTGGACAAGATGTCACTTTCCAGAAGGTTCAAACAACAAAATCTTCCCTGTGGGCTAGTCATTAGCAGGGAAAATTTCCAGGGCCCTGTAGCTTCCACTGCACTGAGATCAAGGTCTGAGCCCTGTAGTCCATGATGGTGCACAAGAAATAGTCACATTGAAACAGATCACATCAAGGACACTCTGAATATACACCTTTTTATTTTTTATGGTCTGCTGATCACAGACAGAAAGGAGTCTGGGCATTCTTAACGTCAGTCATTAGTTTTACATTTTAGGTCAATGACAGTATCTGATAAAAAGCAGTAATAAGCACTAAATAGAAATGACAAAAGAGAAGGCCTGTAAGTCATAAACATAATTAACTTTTCCTAGTTAAGGGGTATAGGTCTTTATTTTGAATTTGAAGTTTGTACTAGAGCTTAAGAGACTTGATAAGGAAATAGTATTTTTTAAAATAAATAACAGGTAAATGAACAAAATAGTTCTGCAAATTCTTCATACAAATTGGGCTTGTAAAGCATACTTAATTATTTTACCAACCCAAACATGGTTGACAGTGAATGAAACTGAGGTAAAGGAATTTGAACAGTTGGTGTGGTAATTAAGCAGCAAATTTAAAAATGTTTACATCTTTTAATTAAGGAATTGACTAAAATAAATTAGCATGGTCATATGAAACAATGTTAAAATAGAGGAAATATATAAAATGAACTTATAAAGTTACTTAAATTCAATTTGGTTGACGACATTATGCAAGTAAATTAAATTCAAATAATTCTGGACAATACATAAGCTGGGTGTCTTTGCCAATAACTAGAAGATAAATTGGGTCATGGAGCTGATTACTTTCTTAAAAGATTCATAAAATCTGTCAGTCAAGATTGAGGAAGGACACATTCCTGGTCGACTGTTAATAAGGCTATAAATGTTATATTTCTTCTGTAAGACTAAATGTCTACATTCTTGTCTGTTTTAATGTCAGTGAATAAAGAAAAAAATTCAGTAAAAATGAAGAATCTATGTTGGGGTCTCAGTCTTGCTTTTCTCTAAACCACCAGTGAGGCCAAAGAATAAAGAACTGACAACACCCCTAAGAGAAACGTTAGCTTCCTTCTTGAAACGGAGATGACAATGCTAAGTCATGGGCTTTGCAACCCTGTTGGGATAGTCAACTTTATTGATTTAACAGACACAGATTCCTATTAACCCTCCTGTTTTTTTGAAATGGGGGTGGGTACTTGCTGTGCATTTTATATTCTTCTTTATATAGGAAACGTTCAGGTAGAATTCAAAACAGAATTCTTTTGTTTTCAGGTGACTCTCCTTTGTTGCTGCTGCCTGACAATGTTCGAATTCGAAAATACAATCTCACATCTGAGAGGTTCTCAGAATACCTTCAAGATGAGGAACATATCCAGGCTGTTGATTATGACTGGGATCCTGAGGGCATTGGCCTCAGTGAGTACAGACCTTGTCATCTTTCATTGATATTAAGAGACTTTACTGAATTCTAATGTGTTGAATTTTAAAGAATTTAATTTTTAATACATGAAGTTTGTTGGAAGTGGAACAAAATTCTATCCAGAATGCTCCTGACCCATTGGCATGCCCTTGAGTCCCAGCCAATCTTTCCTGACTTCTGTCTAACCCTTCTCCTATCTCTGGGGCTTATTCTTGCTGGACCACCTCACATCTCCTTGTCTCTGCTCATGTAGATCCTGTTCTTCACTTGGAAAATCTCTTCTTAAACCTCAAAGACCCAGTTCAAATGTCACCTCCTCTGAGACATCTTCTATAATTCCTCCTGGCAGAGTTCCACGGTTGCCGACCCCCCAGCCTGTAGCATGTTCTACTTGCTTTTACTAAAGCACATGAGACATTGAGTTATAGCTAGTTGCCCACATCTTTTTCTTCCTGCCTGCTAACCATGTGCTTTTTGGAGACAGAGATAGAATCTAATTCGTCTCTACATGTCTAGTACCTGACCCAACATCTAGTACAGTATATATGGTAAGTGATCCAAAAATTCAGTTGAATGAAGGAAAAAATGAATAATGCTTATTGAGTCTTTGATGGCTGTATGTGGTATGGGTACCCAGGTGATTGTAGTGGGGTAGTCAGAAAACTTGTCTTCTTTACTGATGAACATGCCTTCTACCTGTCTCCCCCCTCTATTGTCTTTATGAGTGTAAATAATTATGAAGATTCTCGGAATCTCTATTTTTTTTATCTGTAATCTCATTCTGTCAGCCTACCTCTGATAGTTGTTTTCAAGATTGAATGAAATAATAGATGTGAAAGGCTTTGCAAACTATCAATAACTATGCCAGTATAGGATTTATTATTGTATTTTCACACTTAGGCATGCAATACATTAAACTTGTCAACAATGGTGCTTACTTAGGAAAGCAGCAAATTCCTAGTATATGCCTCCAAAGTCACACTCTCTTAAAATGCCCAAGTTCACATTTCTTCAGCCTGTACATAAAATAGGGCTTCTCATCAACACGGCTTCTTTATTGCCACTGATCTCAAGTATCATTTTAAATTCTTAATAGCTTTGCCCTGTCTTGGTTTAGCTATGCATTCTGTTTCAGAAATAAGCTCTTGGCTGAAATATATATGAATGAATTACTTTTTAATAGATATGAGTAAGTAAATCTCATTATTAGTTGAAGCATTTATTGCTAAGAGCTCAGGTATGATAGGTTTTAAGGTCTGGACCATATTGATACCATTGAGTAATCATATTATAAGAACAATGAGGAGGTAGAGATGTCGATAAATGAGCTGCACTTCACCTGATTAGACCCCAGTTCCTCCCTTCCCTGATGTTCCTGATGTGACACTGACCCAAGTGTTTTCCCTTGCAGGTGTTGTGTATTACACTGTACGAGGACAGGGCTCTGGGTTTGGTGCTATCAAACGTGCCTACATCCCCAACTTTGAATCCGGCAACAATAATCTTGTGCGGGAAGTTGACCTGAAACTGAAATATGTAATGCAGCCAGATGGATTAGCTGTGGACTGGGTTGGAAGGTAAATTTGCTGCACATTTCTTTCTTGCCTATTTGTCTTCCTGGTTGAAGTTCTCAAACCGTTCACCGTGGCACATGAGTTAAGTTGGGCCCAGATATGGGTGACTCACCTGTGGGTTCAGCTGGGCAAGTCTTGGGCTGACTCTAGCCCTGGCAGCTATCTCTGCTTAACTAGTATCCAGGAGACATTCTCATGTCTTATATTCTATGCATGGCAAGAAAAAGTTTGGGAAAGCACCCAGGATAAGGTTCCCTGTTATATGTAGGACAGCATTCTTGTCAACAGAGTTCTGGATTCTAAAATTAACTTTCGCTGTGCCAGCACCGTTCATTTTTGTGAAGAAATGGGACAGTCTCACAATCCTCACAGCAAAACAGTTGAGATGAAACATTTTTCTCTATGGTAATCATTTTGGGAAGGTCCACCTCTTGTGTTTTTAGCAGGCTAATTAGATGGAATAGATTGAAATTTGACTTTCCTGCTTAGTTTTTGGGATTGAGTTAACAGAGGTACCACACCTGGCCAGGCACGGTGGCTCACGCCTGTAATCCTAGCACTCTGGGAGGCTGAGGCAGGTGGATTGCCTGAGCTCACAGGTTCAAGACCAGCCTGAACCAGAGTGAAACCTCTTCTCTAAAAAAATAGCCAGACGTTGTGGTGGGTGCCTGTAGTCTCAGCTACTTGGGAGGCTGAGGCAAGAGAATCGCTTTATCCCAAGAGTTTGAGGTTGTGGTGAGCTGTGACACCATGGCACTATACCCAGGGTGACAAAGTGAGACTCTGCCTCAAAAAAACTCCCCCCCCCCAAAAAAAAACAAAGGTACCAGCTCTGTTCTGTTCTCCTAGACCTCTTAGTACCCACACATTTTGGGTGATCCTTAAGTAAGAACCTTATGTAGGGTCATCATCAGGTAGGTGCAAGAGAGGCAGACTGATGAGAAGTTATTGAGCTCCTTCAAGGAAGAGCTTTGGACAGAAGTGGCATTATTGGGAAAGTGATTCCTCACAAAGGAACTAAATCTGGAAACATATTTGAGAGGGAAGGCAGAGCTGCCCTCCTGGGGAATGGAGAATTGTTCGCAATGGAAATTCATTTTCACCATTTAAGAAACTTGTCTGGTGTTCCCTGAAGGCCTGAGTGTCTCTGAAGAAGTTAATTGAGCACCCTTGCACCTGCGGGGTAGCAGGAGACGCATTTCAGCATTTTCTGTCAGGAAACTGGACCCCAGAGAACTGTTAGTGGAGTTAGGAACTTGAAACTCCAGATATTAACAGCTTCATCTGAAAACCAAACAAGCAATGGCAGCTCTGTCTTGTTGTTTGAAGGTTTACCTCTTTCTCAGACTTTTTGAATGAGAGAATTAGGAAACTGATGGAACTTTTTCTGCTTCAAAGAGACTGAGGGCAAGATGACCTTGCCAAGTTTGTTATTTCGAAAAGCTGATGCCGGATTCCTATTGATCGAGCGAGGCTCTCTGCTGAGGAGGAAATAGACTCAGGGCGGCTAGAACTAAAGGACCAGCTCACAGCACCTGGAAGCACAGGTCTCCTAATTGTGCCAATGTGAGCCAGTCTGAGTACTGAGTCTGAATCAGATCCTGGCCTGTTCAGCTACTGACTGGGCAGAGGTCCATCTGTCCCAGACTCATAGGAGGTAACCTGACAAAGATGTCCCTTTGGCCATAGAGACAGGGGCGTAACACGGAGGGGCCTGTGCTGGAAAGGCAGGTATCGAAGTAGCTCACTGACCACGGTTTGCAAACAAGATGCTCTCATCTTCAGACCTCTTCCCCAGAAATGACTAGTCTAGTCTTCTCAGTTGTTTAACTTTGTTCCTTTGCATTCAGGCATATTTACTGGTCAGATGTCAAGAATCGACGAATTGAAGTGGCTAAACTTGATGGACGGTACAGAAAGTGGCTGGTTACCTCCTCTCTGGATCAACCAGCTGCCATTGCTGTGAATCCCAAACTAGGGTAAGTATTTGAAGGAGTCTTATGTTGTCCTTGGAGTGGGCAGTGTCATGACAGCAACCTAGCTCACAGCAGCCTCAAACTCCTGGGTTCAAGTGCTCCTCCTGCCTCAGCCTCCTGAGTAGCTAGGAGTCTTTAATGTTTTAGATAATTTCCACTGGATGCTCGTAAAATTTCATGTCTTTAATGATTTTTTCCCCTAATTTTACGGAAACTATTCTTCAACTTTTGTGGGGGTGGGGGTGGGGTGGGGGGAGTAACAGCGTCTATGACTGTTACAAGAATTATAACATGCCCTTGAATTCCTAGATCCTATAGGACTAACCATTTCTGATGGAGGAGTTACTTTGCAAATCTATCTGAAAACCTTTCTGGTTGTATATTTAGCTGTTTTAAGTGAAAATTTCATTGGCATTGTTTTTCGTTTCATTGGAAAGGAAACTAGTGAATTCATTGTAAGTTAGATAGGAGTTTGATCATATTTCCAAACATTTATATCCAAAATATGCCAATATTTATAATAATTTATATAAATTATCCATTTGTAGAAATGTTTCAATTTACAGTTTGTCTGTAAGTTACCTCAGTGTAAATGAGAACTAGCTTTATCATTTTTCTCTACATTCTAAGACATTTATTTGGATAATCACTAAATAGAAATGACTGGATACTTACATATTAATTTAGCCTCAGAATAATGATACTTTTTAAAAAAAAATTTTGGATAACTCCAAATAATTTACGTATTTGGGCAGGACTAATATGGCCCTTCGTAGATATGCCAGTATTTGTATACAGACCACTATGAGCTATTATTACTGTGATTCTATTGTATTTCATATGTTAAACCATACTCTTCAGAAACTCAGCAATGACACTTGAAAAATACTTGCCTGATAAGATTAACCTGTGATGTGGACTTGTCCTAAACCTGCATCTTAGGAGCAAAGAGATGCAAAGTGTTTTATGGTGTGAATGGTGTGACTGTTTCCTGTGTGCTGTTTAATTTTTTCCTCTGTAATTAATATTTATATCCATCTTCATATTATGATCACATCCTAATATCCCTCAACTGCTTTTTCATAGAAGATCTTCATTTTATTCTTTGTAATTCCTTTCCCTCTGGAATGGCTCAGTACAATCCCAGGAAAGAGAGAAAATAAGGAAGGAGATAGGGTTTAACTGCCTAAGGCCTTAAGATCTGCCATATAAAACCTACTCATTCCATGATCCATTTGAGAGGCTAGTTATCCCTCAGTCTTAGAAAATGTTTGTGGGCTCGGTACCCGTAGCACAGTGGTTACAGCACCAGCTACATACACCGAGGGTGGCAGGTTCGAACCCAGCCCAGGCCAGCTAAAACCGTGCATTGTGGTGGACGCCTGTAGAATCACTTAAGCCCAAGAGTTTGAGGTTGCTGTGAGCTGTGACAGCACAGCACTCTACCAAGGGTGACATTGTGAGACTCTGTCTCAAAAAAAAAAAAAGAAAACATTTGTGATATGTGAAACTTCTCATAGCTTCTATAGTATCAGGTTCGCTACTGGGTCTGAAGGATGATGAAGATGACAGTTATAATAATGTGGATGACAACAATAAAAAGAGCCACATTTTTTACATTCTTACTATGTTCCAGCTACCATGCTAAGTGTCCTACATATACACATATAAAATCATTTGACTCATACAAAAGCCTATTAATGAGTTATAACTTTCTATCTCCTATTCACATAGGTGAATAAAATAATGCCTTTTTTTTTTTTTTAATTCAGCAATTGCTGACTATAAGTTAGAAAAAGGAGGATTATCAGGAGGAAACTATTGAATGAACATGGTGACAGTTCTCCTACGTTGCAGGGGTTCTGGAGAAACTACATATGTAGAAAGTAGCATTTGAACTGAATGTGGACAATTGGGATCCACTGGTAATATAGTAGGAGTTAGAGAAGGACCTGGAAGGATGTCTTGGATCTGGAGGTAGACCAAGGGGCTGAGCAGGCCGTTCATAAGCTCAGTAAATATCATGAACAAAGTCATGACAGGCAAAAAAATATTCTGCATACTTTCTTTTGAGTTTTAAGTATTTGTTACCTTTTTAAAAAAAGCTTTATTAATCTATAATTTACATACACTTAAAGTATATAAATTCAGTGGCTCTTAGTACATTCAGAGTTGTGTATGCATCACCATGAACAACTTTGAACATTTCATTGCCCTAGAAAGTACCCTGCACCCCTTAGCCATTACCACCCCAGCCCCCATCTCTCCCTTCTCCAGCACTAAGTAACCACTGACCAACTCTGTGTCTATAGATACGCTTATTCTGAACATTTCCTAGAAATGCATCAAGCAAGATGTGGTCCTTTGTGGCTGGCTAGCTTCCTTCATGTGTCTGGATTTTTCTTTTTTTTTTTTTTTTTGAGACAAGATCTTGCTCTGTCACCTGGACTAGAGTATAGTGGCATCATCACAACTCACTGCAACCTCAAACTCCTGGGGTCAAGCGATCTGCCTGCCTTAGCTTCCCAAGTTGCTGGGACTACAAGCGCATGCCAACATACCCAGCTAATTTTTAAACGTTTTTTTATAGAAATGGGATCTCACTGTTGCCCAGCTGGTCTTGAACTCCTGGCTTAAAGTGATCCTCCCACCTCCCAAAGTATTAGGATTACAGATGTGAGCTATCATGCCTGGCCATGTCTACCATTTTTAACTATTTATTATTTGCTGGTTGTTGAGACTTTAAAGGCCTCTGGCCACCATTTTTCCTGAGCCTAGTTTGTGTAAATGCCACACATTTTCCATGGAATTTAAGGATTGGTCTATACCTAGTGATTGGTTTAGATGAGAGGCTGACCAAATGTGCCCCTAGACATGTTTGGCTTGGACTACAAAGAGATTGAAGTTTTTTCTTTATTGTTGCTAGTTTTTGTTTTTCATTTATGCCACTCACATTTCTTGAGAAATGAGCAGGTTTTGTAATGTACATTATAAAGGCTCCAAATGTGCATCCTTCAGCCAGTTTCTGTTAATGATGTGCAGTTTTCAGGAAGAGTAGACACATATGCTCCCCCTTTTTGCTCCCCACCTTCTGTAAAGTATAAAAGCAGTGCCACTTGGTACCCAGGTCTCTGTGAAAAATATCTACTCACCCTGTTGGTAATGCTCCACGTTCTGCTGTGTGTGTCGTGGGGGTTGGATGTTCTCTGCAGTGAGTGCTGCAGTGGAGAAACCTTCTGTTATAGGCTTATGTACTGGACCGACTGGGGACAAGAGCCTAAAATTGAGTCTGCCTGGATGAACGGGGAGCATCGCACGGTCCTGGTTTCTGATTACCTTGGTTGGCCAACCGGCCTTACTATTGATTATCTGAATGATGACCGAATCTACTGGAGTGATTTCAAGGAGGACATCATTGAAACCACGAAACATGATGGAACTGTTAGGAGAATTGTTTCACATGAAGGTTAGAAATGAGTTAGAATTTACTACTTCTATAAATAATTAAACAATATTACATAATATATTTAAATAATTAAATAATTATATATTTCTAGTCTCTTTGCCCATTTTCTCAAGAAAAAAACCCTGATCTTAGGAGATGCTTTATATAATTTTTTAGATACCCACCTCCCTTCCCAACTCTCAGCTGCTGAATTAAATGCATAGGAATGAATTAGCAATAATGAAATCCTTTTTGTCATTTTTACTTAATTGAAAATATGCTTCTCCGCAGCAGATATTGAGGTAACAGATTTCTGTGAGATCACCCAGATGTGTACAGGTGGCATTCAGTGTACCAGTGTTGATCATGTCTGTTCATTCTGGACACATTCATTTTCACTGTGCTAAATTGCTCATTATGCACAACCAGGAACATCTAGAAGGAAAGGAACATTTCATTTTCTTATCCAGATTCTGCAGAACTATGATTTAGCATGTATCATATTTTTCCTATCTGACCAGTAGTATGTTAAAGGGAAAGGATACAATTTTTGGCATACAGGTTGTTTTACAAAAATGCAATAAAATTAGCAACATGAAAGTGAGGTAGGGCCCTGAAATTGGTGTCAGACAGTATGCATTAGTCTGGTTTAATTTCTGTCCTCCTGATGGATCTCCCACTGCAGCACACTTTCACAGTCCCATGTGCAGAAAGTCTGCCTGAATGTTCCTGGAGTTTCAAGGCATTGTATTATTCAAGCAGAATAATATCAGATACAGAAGTGGTGCTAGGGTGTTTTCTTTCCAATAACCTTGTTTTGTTTTTTTTCCCCTGTGGGTAAGCAGCAGTGAAGCCTTATAGTCTGGACATCTTTGAAAACCATTTATACTGGATATCAAAGGAGAAGGGAGAAGTATGGAAACAAGACAAATTTGGGCAAGGAAAAAAAGAGAACATTCTGGTCTTGAACACATGGCTTACTCAAGCTCGAATCTTTCATCAACTCAGATATAATCACTCAGGTAATCACCAACTTTGAAATCAGATGGTCTTCATTATCTGAAGACCTTATTTCAAAATAATGGCTATATTGTTGGAGAACATAGTGGATAATAATAAGCTAATATCTTGGTGCATGAAATGAAGGTGTGTAGGTATGTATGTGTGCAGGGGCATATTAACCATTTTGAGCAAAGAAAGAGAAATATTAAAAGTTGAGTGAAATTATGCAAAACACCATCAGAAATGAAGAAAGACATTTCAGTCCTCATTGTTTGGAGGTGTGGATATGTACTTCCAGGCTGTAGAATCCAGCAGGCATCAGATCCTTTCTAAGTGTGAGTTGGGTCCAAAAGTAACAAAATGAATTTCATGGACAACAGAATTCTTAGAATTGCAAGGCCAGGCTAGTCAGGTTAATCTGAGATATATGAGGCTTAGTTTAAAATGGTCAGTCATTTGGTTGAAATCTCATCTTCATTATGCCTTTTTTATTTCTTTTATTTTACTATTTTGTTTTATTTATATTTTTGAGACAAGGTCTTTCTCTATTGCCTGGGCTGGAGTGCAGTGCTATCATCATAGCTCGTTGCACCTGGTGTCTTTTTTAATTAGTTTACTTGACTATGGATTAATCAGGCTCTTTTCCTGTTGATCTGCAGGACAGAGATATTTTTACTATTCTCAATAGTTTTCTTTTAGCCAATTTTTATCTATCACATTTTTAAAAAGTAAATGCATGGGTTAAGTATGTCAGTCTTTCTTATTTTATAAGTACAGAACTCATTTCTCAATGAAAATTACTAATGGAGACATCTTAAAATTGCTTAAAAAAAAAAAAAGAAAAGAAAAAATAAGTAAAATGGTCAGTCATATGCTTTTCTCTGCCTTCCCCTGGTTCTAAGTTTCTGAGTTCTGGGCCGGCTGCATCCGTTTGCCTGTGTTCTAATTAATCCTTCAGCAGAGTATGGAGCACAATGAAAGGGAAAGGAAATTTTTAAAATGAAGAAAGGAAAAAAAAAAAAGGAATAGACTTCTATATGTCAGATTCTCTTCTTCAGTGTTAGTCTAGACATCTGTTACTTCAATTAATCTCCCAAATCTTATAAACACATTTTATTTTCATCTCAAATAAGGAATTTGAGGCTAAGAGAGATTTAGTAACTTGAGTGAGTTTTAACCTCACAAATGAAATGATATTTAGGTTCAATTCTATCCAACCCAAAGCTTGGCATCTCTCTGTTTTGGACCAGTGGTCAATTTGCTTAAATCCCAGGTTGAATTCTCTGGCTCTGTGGCCTTAGAGAAGTCACTGCCTTCCCATCCCTGTATGTGAGTCTAAGTTGCAGCCAGAGATCCTTTGATATTTCAGACCCTGAATCAGCTTTGGCAAATTGCAACTCAGAGCTGAAACTCCCAGGAGAGTACACTGGTGCCAAAGGCCTTTTTTAGGGAGTAGTTCCCTTATTTTGCTAGTAGTGATCTCTAGAACCTCTCTCCAGCCCCTCTCCAGAACACCCAGACCCTCCCAATACAGTACTTGTATCCTAGGTATTCTTGAAGTTCTCACAGTTGACAGTTTTAAATGCAAGAGAGCAGAGCAGGGCACACCTAGAGACCACCCCCTACCGTGTTAGCCCCTATGGAGAAGGCAGAGGACAGTCTGGAGACTATCCCCTAGGGAAAGGGATCTTAACCATCGGAAGGGCCCCTTAGATGGGGATGGAGGCCAGAGACCCAGCCCAGCTGGGCTAGATTAGCATCTACTTTGAATCAACAGTTGTCAAATTTTAGCATGCATCAGAATCTTCTGAGTTACTGGGCCCCTTTTGTGGGGTCGCTGATACAGTATGCCTGAGATGGCCTAAGGATTTGTATTTCTGCCTGTATGTTTTGTTTTGTTTTGAGAGTCTGACTATGTTGCCCTTGGTAGAGTACCGTGGAGGATTTGTATTTCTAACAAGTTCTCAAGTGATAATTGATGCTGCTGGTTCAGGGACCACATTTTGAGAACCACTGCTCCAGTTCTTTGCTACTCAAACTTTGGGCCATGGACCAGTAACATAGGGACCCTTTGGGAGCTGGTTGGAAATGCAGGTTCTCAGGCTCCCTCTCAGACCTTCTGAATCGGAACTTGAATTTTACCAAAATTCCCTGGGTGACTTGTATCACTGTGAAGTTTGAAAAGCTCCATTCTGGAGAGCTGACAAATGGGATAAATTTTGACTGAGGCTTTTGGAATATGTCTTATTATTTTATAGGCATACCTTGTCTGTGGTTACATTTTTGGATCAGAGAGAATCAGAATCACAGAACTGTAGGCTGAGAAGGATTTTAAAGATCATCTAATCCAGTATAACCTTTGGATAAATCATAGTATTTGCTAAGATAAAATTCATAAGATTCTAGACCAGCAGTTCTCAACCTGTGGGTCGCGACCCACAGGAACTGTATTAAAGGGTCGTGGCATTAGGAAGGTTGAGAACCACTGCTCTAGACTTACCTGAAGAACTTTTCATGGTAATACTTGAGCTCTATCTCAGAATGGGGATCAATATTTTAATTTTTGAACAGCTATCAGGTGATTCTGATGAATTATAACCCTAAATTCCCTTTTCTTGCAAATAAGGAAACTGAAACCTACAAAAAAATTCTCCCTTTGGAGGGTTGGGTGGAAATCACTTATAGGCCATTTATTATTATCTATCCAGATTTGGGTAATGATGAAGCTTGATATAATACAGGGGTCTCTGGTGTTTTGAGCCATCTCAATTTGTTTAGCACCAATTAGATTTTGAGGTTAGGCAGTGAACCAGGCAAATATCCACTTTCCACACCTGTCAAGATAGTACGGATAGTATAGAACAGTGGTTCTCAACCTTCCTAATGCTGCGAACCTTTAATACAGTCCAAACAGGTCGCGGCCTACAGGTTGAGAACTGCTGGTATAGAAGATGTGTGATACCAATAGCGTGAAAGGTACAGAAATAGGATTGAGGGCAGAGGAAGGGACTGTGCTGCTTCCATGGGGTGGCAGAGTTGCTAGTATAAATGAGGAGGAGTAGCCAGGTGACATTGGGGCACTGCCTGGACTCTGCTATCGCCTGGCAAAGCCATGCCCAGTTGCTGGGCATCCATCCACTTGTTGGGGTGTGCACTTCCACGTCAGGACCTAACTGCTGTTCTCATCCTGTTTTCAGTGCCCAACCGGTGTAAAAACTCCTGCAGCCACCTTTGCCTGCTAAGGCCTGGAGGATACAGCTGTGCCTGTCCCCAAGGCTCCGACTTTATAAAGGGCAGCACCACGGAGTGTGATGCAGGTAGGGGCACTGCCCAAGCAGCCCAGGGGTTTAGGGGGAGCTCCTTAGCCACTTCAAGAGCCCAAAGAATCCCTGCACGCTGGGTTATTCATTGAAGAGAGTGGGGCTGGCTGGAAGGAGGGATGAGAGATGTGGGAAACAGAGCTGAGTGGAAACTTCAGGGCCCAAACAGAACTCCCGTTCCAGTGATTCTGTGAATTATTTGCTAAGATTGCAATGATATACATCCGGTGCTGCCAAATCTAATGTAGTGTAGTGTTGTAAAGACATTTTGAAGAGTGAGTTTTCCATGAGGCTTGTTGACCCTAAATGTGCCTGATTATAACTGGAGCTCTGCAGGGGTGGGGCAGCGGAGGGGGGATGATGCTTGTCCTTGTGGTGAGAGGGGCCAGTGCAGAGGGGAGGGCTGGAGGATGGTCACTGTTTTCCTCACATGCTCATTTCAGAGTTTTCATAGCTGCAAAAGGGTCATCTTTTGAAAGGGGCCTTATGTTGTTGGAGATGAGGCTGGAGTAAGGAAGCAGTGGTTTAATTTTCACCCCAAATTCTGTGGGTGATCTACTTTTGGCAGGAACTTTTTCAAAGACTCTTAAATGACAGAGTTAATAAGCTATGGGGCATAACTGGAATCCTAAGTAACTAGTTTTCTGTGCTTGAGAAGCACATTACAAAATCATCCTGAAGTTCATTAGCTGCAGGTGTTATGGCTCACAACCTTGGGGCCTTCCCTCAGTTTTAGCTGGTGAGGAAATGAAGAAGTTCAACCACCTTCTACCGCCAGGGAGAGCAGGCACTTAAACAGGCACTGCCTTTGACTTGGCACAATCAGACTCAAGGTTTAGAGCAGGCGTCCTCAAACTTTTTAAATAGGGGGCCAATTCACTGTCCCTCAGACCTTTGGAGGGCTGGACTATAGTTTAAAAAAAAAAACCTATGAAAAAATTCCTATGCACACTACACTTACCTTATTTTGAAGTAAACAAACAAAACGGGAACAAACACAATCACACCACCTCATGTGGCCCGCGGGCCTCAGTTTGAGGACCCCTGGTTTAGAGAATGAACTCAGAGAAAAGACTGCTTCCCTTCCCCTCTCTTCCCCTACCTCCACGCTCATCCCAACCCTACTGAGGAAATATGGCAAGATTCCAATATTTTGAACAAATTGGTAATTTTGAGCTTTTGAGATTTGTTCTATGCTGTAGCTGGATCATTCTGACATTCATTGCAACTTCACGGTGTAGGAGAGACGATGTCAAAGTTGTTACCTCATCTACTTCCTTTCTTATTTAATTTTTTTGCCGAGTGGTTTATATTAAGGTTCTTGTGTAAAAGAACTTTAACTAAAGGAAGCCACTAATGAAGGTAGTCATTCCATATAGGGCCGTGGGTTGACCTATTAGTTAATTAACCATTTAGATCACTTAATATAACTTAGTGCCAACTATGTGCTGGGCACTGTTCTAAGTGCTGGATACAACAGGAGGGAACAACACAGACAAATCCCCTACAATTGTTGAGCTTATATTCTTATACAACAGTAAGTGGAGACGCCAATAAATATTTAATAAGTCAGGCAGTGAAGGCACCGTGGGAGGAAACTGAAGCAGGGGAAGAGGAATGAGGACGGGCTGGGTGGAGTTGCTCTTTTAGATGGTGTTCAGGGAATGCCTCTGATGAAGTGAACTTTGAATGAAGCCCCAAATCGAAGGACTGAGCCAGGAGGAGATCCAGACTCCTTAAATAAAATGCACATGTGCTAAATACTTACACCTCATCAGGAGCGTGTGTGGGATGAGCTGGGCCCAGATGGCAGGGCCCAGAGCAAGGGCAGTTTTGGAGGACTTAAAAACTGAGATCTCCAACTAGCTGCTTATCAAGGATCTGTGTATCTGCAGCTCTGTGTCTTTTGGCTGATGAATTATTGATGTTTTGGGGCCTTTAGATGAAGTTTGAAGATATACCTACTTTAGACTCTTGATTTTCACTGGGCTCACAGAGGAGAATGCTGGAAACTTCCAATGAGAATGAGAACATCTTAAATTCCTTTAGCACAGGTTCTTATAACTGTTAATGTATGCTGTGGAGTTTAGCACTCCTCCATGGTAGGGGGGTGCTATAAATTGCCCCTTTCTTTCCACTAAACATACATTACTCTCCAAGATCTTGTCATTGATAAGGAAATTCATTTGACTTAGGGGGAGGTGTTGTTTTGACAGGGAGACTGACTAGCTGTCCTGCCTGCCCACCCCTGCCCCGGCCAGGCGTGCGTGGTGTGGGTGCTCTGCGAGTCGGGCCGACTAACATTTGCATGGCTTTCCCTCTCCGCAGCCATCGAAGTTCCTATCACCATGCCCCCCCCATGCAGGTGTATGTACGGAGGAAATTGCTATTTTGATGAGAATGACCTCCCCAAATGCAAGTAAGTCTGAATGAACGTGAAGTCCAAACTGTAGGCCTTGCCTCTTTGGGGGGAATTTGAGTCATTTTTAAAGTAGCCAGGAAAACAAGTTCAGGAGCCTTGCCAGTTCACTAATTTTTGTATTTTACCCAGCTTGCCCTCTGTTGGGGGAGTCCACAGAGAACTAAGGCAGCGCTTCTAAACTGTGATGCATAGGAATCTCCTGCAGGTCTGATTCAAATGCCCACTCACTCATGAGATTACGCATTTCTCACAAGCTTTGGGTAATGCTGCAGAGTCATGGACCACACTTTGGGCAGTAAGGATTTAGAGAAATGGCAACAGCAGCCTTCTACTCTCCTGGTATTGTTAATTACAATAGCACTGTGGGTGAACCCATGGTGAGCAGAAAGACTGGGCTAGGTTGGGCATGGTGGCTCAAGCCTATAATCCTAGCACTTTGGGAGGCTGCTGCGGGTAGATTCCTTGAGCTCAGGAGTTCAACACCAGCCTGAGCAAGAGCCAAACCCAGACTCTACTAAAATAGAAAAACTAGTCGAATGCTGTGGTGGACACCAGGAGTTCCAGCTACTTGGGAGGCTGAGGTAAGAGGATTGCTGAAGCCTAAGAGCTTGAGGTTGCTATGAGCTATGACACCATGGCACTCTACCCAGGTGACAGAGTAAGACTCTGTCTCAAAAAAAAAAAAAAAAAAAAAAAAGAAAAGAAAGAAAGACAGAAAGAAAAAGAGGGAGAGAGACAGACTGGGCTCAAAATTTGGAGAAAAGATGATTGTACTAAGAAAACTTTTAACGTAAAGCAGGATAAAAACTTTTCAGAAGTACTTAATGAAAGCATAGCAAAGGAAAGAACACAACCATGATTTCCATTTTTCCTCTCCAAAGAGGAATTGCACAGATTAGACACCAACGGGTTTCTCTGATGAGGCTAACCCTGTGGGTACCACACCTATGCCACTGAAAGTGAATTTCTAAAGTCAGATCACTGTTCTTTCTTTTTATCATCTTTTGGTAGAATAAGATGAAAAATAGAAAAAGCTGAGCATTGTGGTGCATGCTTATAGTCTCAGATATATGGGAAATTGAGGCAAGAAGATTGCTTAAACCCAGTAGTTTGAGGTTGCTGTGAGCTGTGATGTCATCGTACTCTAGCCTGGGACAACAGAGTGAGACTCTGTCTCAAAAAAAAAAAAGAAAAAAAAGAAGTCATGCAGGATACAGCATCTGTTCATCATGTAATTTACTCAGTCAAAGCTCTCTCTACCTCAGGCTCTGCTTAGAAAATTGCAGTAGAAGCCTAAGAAGGTGACAGCTAGAGAATGATTTTCCTTTCCCTTTCAGGTGTCTGAGTGGCTACACTGGAGCATACTGTGAAATTGCATTCTCAAAAGGCATGCCTTCAGGAACAAGTAAGTTTGAAGAATATGAACAACTTGGGAATACTCATGGCCTAAACTGAATGCTGTTGGAGAGGTTCTGTTTAACCTGGTCTCTTTGAAGAGTGCAGGGTTCTAGCGTCCAGCTTCTGCCAGGCTTGTTGGCTCTCGGCTATTATTATATTTGCTTTTTTCCTCTTTCTCTTCCCTTTTTGAAGCAGCAGTGGCCACGCTATTGACACTTCTCTTGATCATCATAATTGGAGCTCTGGCAGTTGTAGGGTTTTTCCACTACAGGAAGACCGGCTCTCTTTTGCCTGCTCTGCCCAAGCTGCCAAGGTGGGTTCCATTACATGTAATATTGATGTTCAAAGCCTGTGTGATGTGGCCTGTGTGAGTAACTTTATTTTCTTTTTAAGTTAAAAAAGAACAATACACAATTCACCTTTTCTGCAGTTCAGAAACAAAAAGTAGTGAGGATTTAAAGAAGTTGTTTCAAGGTTCAACTTCTTAATTGAGTGCTTCTTTGCAGCCTGAGTGGCAGTGACATTTTAGAGTCCACACGGTTGTGCCTGCTGCCAGGAGCTCGGGTCAGACTGGAGTAGAGTTAGTTGGCTGGGTGGTAGCCCAGGCTTTATTCCTGTAGGTGCCTGATGGGTTGGTTTTCTCTTAGATCTCAGGGTTCAGGATTGCGCATTAATGTGTCCAGGTAGCTAAGGGAACTTACTACCATGTTTGACATGTGTAAATTTAGAGTGAGAATTGAGCATTTCATTTAAGTAAGATTTAGCAACGTGGAAGAAAGGGAATTGTAAGCTGGGTGGGATAGCTCACACCTATAATCCTAGAATTGTTGAAGGCCAAGGTGGGTGGATTGCTTGATTTCAGGAGTTCAATACCAGCTTGAGCAAGAATGAGACCCCATCTCTACTAAAAGTAGAAAAAGCTGAGCATTGTGGTGCACGCTTATAGTCGCAGCTACTTGGGAGACTAAGGCAAGAGGATTGCTTAAGCCCAGGAGTTGAGGTTGGTGTGAGCTGTGATGTCATGGCAGCCTAGCCTGGGACAACAGAGTGAGAGTCTGTCTCAAACAAACGACAAATCAAAGCAACTTTAAACTTACTTATGACTTTAATTTAAACATGAAAAAAACGAACAAAGGGAACTGTTGCAAAAGATTAAAAAAAAAAATAATGACACTATTTTGATTCCTTCATTCCAGCTTAAGTAGTCTTGTCAAACCCTCTGAAAATGGCAATGGAGTGACCTTCAGGTCAGGGGCAGATTTTAACATGGACCTTGGAATATCTGGTTTGGGGCCTGAGTCTGCTATTGACAGATCAATGGCAATGGTGAGTATGATTTTAAAATGATTATGTAAAGGATATCATTTTAACTACTAATTAAATTAACCTAGAGGATATTGAAATACAGTAGTAGATCTTTCAGAACAAAGTCTGCACTTTCTAGGTCAAGTTAGGAAACATTAGGTTTGTTGCATAAATGTATCTGAAAACAGCTTTAAGCCACAGTGTTGAATTGGAATCAGAAACAGGCTTAAATTGAACTGGAATCTTTAAAGAGTTTTATGGATTTTGGCAGGGGGATGGGAGGTGGGAAAGAACATGATACTTTGTTTTTATTTGATGTCATTTTGTATGTATAAAAGGAGTAAGAAAATATATTTTTCCATTAATGTACAGTGATGGAGTGAGCTGTGATTTTAGAGTTGGTGTTGGTTCAAACTGTGGCTCTGATGCTCACTACGTACGTAACAGTGGGTATGGAGCTTAACTGTCCCCATCTGTAAAATGGGTACAAAAATACCTCCTGTGAGGATCAAAATAAATATTTTATGAGGGACTAGCATAGTCTTAGCCCAGAAGGAGCTCTCTGTCATCAGTATTGAGAAATCACTTTCAATATTCTGTCTCTCCCCCAGTCTTTCGTTTTTTGCTTTACATGAAAGTACAATAGTATTGTCCATTCTTCTCGCTCTCCTTTTTCTTCTCCTTCTTGCTTCTCTTCTACCACCACTGTTCTCTCTGGTATCTAGACCCAAACCCTGAGTGAATTATTTATATTCAGGGACCACAGGGAATGTGGATATAGGAAGAATGTTTCCATTACTTTGAGTTGATGAATTAGTACATTTATGTTACTTTGAATAATGATTTGCTATATGGAGACCTAGGGTTTTGCTGGCTGTTTTTTTTTTTTGTTTGTTTGTTTGTTTTTTTTCAAGTTCCCTTTGGGTTACTTTGGCATAGCACCTGGCCTACTTCCAGATGTGAGGAAGGCACCTTTCTCTCTGTATGAACCAATTCAGTATGGTATGATCTCTCCCTTCTCCCATCAGAGTGAAGACTTTGTCATGGAGATGGGGAAGCAGCCCATAATATTTGAGAACCCAATGTATGCAACCAAAGACAGTGCTGTCAAAGTGGTCCAGCCAACCCAGGTGGGAAATCATCCAGTTACTGCTGGTGCTGGCTCTTGTTCTGTTGAGCAGTGCCCTCTTAGATTTTCTTAACCTTTCCTCCAAATGGAAGGAAGTGCAGGGAGTGGTCCAGGCCTCAGCTGCAGTATCTGCAGTAAGACAATGACCCGAGGACATGAGCCTTCCAAACAACCAGAATCCTGTACTGGTGCACAGTTGCTGAGGTTTGGCAGCAGCCTTTTTCATTTTGAGTGGTGTCAGAGGGAGAGAGCTGAGTCCATTCAGAGGCTTGGTAAACACAGTGCGTGACACACCACAGGAAATGAGTGAGTGAAGGAGTGTCAGGTTGATACAGGTATTTGGGGAACTGGGTCTACTCCCTGGTTCTTATTGGTAACACAGGCATGTGATTTGAAGTGACTTAAAGGACTTAGGGACCTTGTATCTGCTTTTTTCCCTACTTTTCTGAAAAGTTCTCCAAAGTTGATGAGCAGATATCTAAATTTCCTATGGTGCAGCCCTGTTAGTCATCTGTAAGAGGAGATGGGAGATGAAACAGGAATATGGATGGAGGGAATGAACTTTTTATCAGGTCTACATCAATACTTGTCAGTACTTGTCCACTGAGAACCTGTCTCTGTTGTCAAAACGTCAATAGCAACAGTGGCAATGAATAATTTTCGTTGTTAACAACTAAACTTCTTTTAAGCTCAAGATATGGCAGATTTTAATATGTAAGATAGAAATGTTTATTTCTGAAATAGCTTTCTTGAGACTGGAGATGTTTGAATCTTAAAACCATTTTGCCTGATCCTTTGATAACCAGATAGCAAAACTTAACATGATGAAACAGATATGCCATTTCATTTAGCATTTTCACTTGAAATAAAATGAAGCCAAGTATACAAATATACATAAAAGTTTGAGAAGAAATAAAATGGTGATGATAAAAATTTAGGCAAAGGAGTGAATTAATCTGCCTTGTAAATTATTATATATTCATGGTAATTTGAGTTTAAGAGGGAGTCTTAGAATTATATGAATGTCATAGAAAAATGCATAGAGGGATATTAATTCTATTATACCTATTGTTTCAAAAATTTAACTTCTTTTTATCAGTCTTATGAAATTATTAAGTTCTAAAGATACGATTTATTAATATCCAAAGAAATTATTAAGATCTAAAGATAGGATTCTTAGCTCACCAGTGAGTTCGGAGAATTATTCATGCTTTTATTCTAGGACTTGGCTGCCAGAGTATTTTTTATCCAGAAATGTGTTCAACATTAGGAGTAAAGAGGTATAGAGAATACAATAGAAAGTGTTACTAATAGGTACAAGTGTGGTCAGTGAGGGATGTGTTTGCTTCCCAGTATCAAGGCATGAAATGACTTAATAGCTGGTGCTCTTGGATTGGGGGAGGTGGGAGTGGTGTTTGGTCCTGGCCTACTGGGTCAGTTTCATAGGAAAAATGGTACCTGACTGTGTCTACTGGGAGAGAACAAGATGGTAAGAAGAAATAAAGAGTTGATAACAAACTTGATAGCATATCTGTTTATTACTGAATTATTTCAAAACTGCATAAGGTCCTTCAATGTGTCCGCAGGTGACTGTCTCTAGAAATGTGGATAATATGAATTATGGAAGTCCCATAAGCCCTTCTGAGATAGTTCCAGAGATAAAGCCGACTTCTCCGGGTGCTGATGAAACTCAGGTAATAGTTGCTGACTGCTGAAATGATGCGAGATTACTAAAGAACTTTGGAATGGCTGGGTTGTCATTACTCCTAAACAAACTAGGGAATCCCCCACAGGCTGACAGATCCCATAATATGTTGGCAGATAATTTATTTATTTATTTATTTATTTTTTTAGACAGAGTCTCATTCAGTTGCCCAGGCTCTACTCGAGTTCTGTGGCAGTTTAGCTTGAAGCAACCTCAAACTCCTGGGCTCAAGTGATCCCAGTTTTTCCCTCAGCCTCCCATGTAGCTGGGACTATAGGCACCTGGCTAGTTTTTCTATTTTTAGTAGAGTCAGGGG
This sequence comes from Loris lydekkerianus, assembly GCA_963574355.1. Lineage (NCBI taxonomy): Eukaryota > Metazoa > Chordata > Mammalia > Primates > Lorisidae > Loris > Loris lydekkerianus. The sequence continues at coordinate 159 of CAUYPK010005559.1, read as the reverse complement.
TTTAACTCTTGCTAAGTCTGGCCTCCAACTCATGAGCTCAAATAGTTCACTCAACTTGGTCTAGGATCACAGGTGTGAGCCACTGCACCAGCTTCTACTTGAATACTTTCAATGGAGTCAACATGCATACCTTCTATTCCTATAATTTTCACATGGTTT